>VDFB02192937.1:0-37041 GCA_007258455.2 Sequoia sempervirens
CTAAATATGAGCATAAAGACTTTGTCAAGCTAGAGCTGGCTAAAGCTAAAGAAGGTAGTTGACTTGCTTAGCAATTAGGAAACCTGTAGATAAGTATTTCTGAGTTTGACTCAGTAAAAGTCTTTGCTGCCAGTTGGAAAGAGGTGACTCATCCTTATTGGAGAAGATGGAAATATATGGACTACATATGTGTTGCAGATTAAGATTTAAAAGCAACCACATATTATTTCATTTGGTTGAGTTGATGCATTTTAGAAGGGAAATTAGTTTGATGTTGGAGTGGTGGCAATAGGAAGAGAAAAGGTGGCGGTTTTGAGATCTTGTTAGTAGCATTGAGTTTCTCAATTTATAGTATAAATAGAGGGAGCTTCTCTACCTTTTCTTCACTCACTCATTTATTCCGATTTCTTCTTATTCATTCATATTTTTGGAGTTTTTGCTATAGTTTTCTGTGTAAGTGAGTTGTTAAGTGCTTAGTGAAGAAAGAGGGTTTATTTTGGAGTATTTGCATATTGTTGAGAGCTTTGAGAGAGGATAGGATTGGAGATAGGTTGATTTTATAAGGAGCAACAAGCGTGAATGTGGAATCAAGCTTAGGGAGTAGTATTTTCATTGGGAGTTATAATACTAGGCATGCCAATTTTACTTTATTCCTTTTGCATTGAAAATGTTTTTGAATGCAAGTGTTTGAGGGAGAATGAATTATATGTTTTGTTGAGCTTTCTTGCATGAATTTTGATGGATTATTATTTTGGTGAATTTGTATGATCTTTGATGATTTCTTAATTTGGTGAAACCTTATTGGTTGATTCATGTATATTATCCACTTTGTGGAATTACATATTTGTGTTTACTAAAAAGTGTAACCTTGGAGTATTAGTATAATACTTATGTTGTTATAGACCTTATGTATGCTTACATGTAATATGAGAAATGATATTACATTGAAGTGTTATCTTGAAATTGTAAGCTTATGATGCTAGGTAAACCTTTGTGGATAATGAGGTTAGTAATAAAACAGTAATGATAGCATGATAGACATGTCATCATTGATAAGATATGATATTGTACAAACCATGATTGGTATTTATCCTTGATTGGTTACTCCTATTTCCTTGAAAGTAGGAAGTGAGTCTTTTTCCCTAGGGTTAGGGTGTGTACTTGATTGTTATATCAATATTCAATAATAGGGTTGAAAAACGTATTTTCTAGTTATGCCATTTTCCTATTTTTGATTAAGAGTCTATTCCTATTCATGAAATTCTAGAAGAGGACTTACATTCCAACAACCCAAAGTCATAATTGTGAAGATGAATTATATGTTAGAATTGATTGATTCAATCCACAGCTCCCATGAAACACCTACAACAATAAACCTATCACACTATTAAGAAATAAGTAAGATATGATTGCCCTACAACTTAGATTTGATGAAAACACCAATTTTGCATTATGTGAACAACTGTAGTGAATATGTTGCCATAGAGAATTGCAAATAATTACAATGAATCAATCCTTATGAAAAGGATGAAAGCTAACCCTAGATTAGGGCTAGATTAAAACATAACAAGTGTCTTCATAGTAATGAATGAGATAACATGTTCTAATATTAGAGGATCTAATTACACAAAAATCAACTAATTAATTAAAGAAAATGATGAAATAAAAGCATTCCTAAGTTTAGCTTAAGTGTAATAAAGCATAAAGTGACCCAATTAATTAATTAATTAATTAATTAGGTGATGACTTTATTACTCTAACAACCCCCCTTAAGATGAACTAGGGAGAAACTAAACCATGATAAAGAAATACATGAATGGATGCATGAATGGGTCTTGCCCTAATGGCTGATGAGGTACCCATGTACAACATACATATCTCCCACAAAAGGAGAAAGGGAGAAAACCACATGGGAATAAAATTCCCCTCCAAAAGAGAGAAAATAAAAGAATGTAATGCACTAATAGAAGAAGGATAGAAGGTGGATTACATGATACCCCCCAAAGACAACTTCTATTACATAAGTACATATACAATCATCTCCATGGGAGAGATAGAAAGAGACTAGAAGGCCCCCCCACAATGAAGAAACTCTCGTCGCAATGGTGGATGCTTGATTTAGAATCCAAAAAGAGATCTTGAAGCAACAAATAACATTCATCCCCTTGGGAAGAAATGGATCCAAAGGATGATGTCGAAGAAACCCTATGAATATTGATGAACTAATATGTCTCATGTAATGCCCCTCCACTTTGGATATTTGGATCAGCAGTGTTCTTTGTATGTCTGATTATGCTTATGATGTGACTGCGGAACTTGGTGATCATTTGATCATGAATTGATTAGTGATGCATATGTTATATTGAAATGTATTGATTGTGTCTGAATATGCTTTGATTTTTGGAGACGGGTAACTTTTGTTTGCAATTGTTAAGCAGTGTAGTTATATGTTGTTCTTAGTGTTATTTTATTTAGATGTTATCTTTATGACATGTTTGGAGTAACTTAGAAGATATTTGATTAATGATGTTTATGCTATTGATCCTTATCTTTGATGCTAGATCATCCGATTAGTGATCTTGTATTGGTGAAGGGGCGGGATTGTATCACTGTTTCATGACCTACAATTCTGAGATTCCCTCTGCGGTGTGTTTGATCATATTATATATATATGCTGCACGTTCGACATGATCTGCTTTGTTGAGGTTAGCCCAGTGCACTTGACATGACTCCACGGTTCCGCGAGGTTTGAGCATAATCCAGTGAGCCAACAGTATTGATTGGGGAGATAGTAGCTGGGTTTCGTGCCAGTCATCACCCTAGTCATGGCGTGTTGTCGAGTTAATGTCGGGGTTAGTTGTTTTAATTTGGTCAGTTTCACCTTGAGTATTTATTTAATTTCAAATTTTAAAGTTTATTAAATGCTAGGTGTAGTTTAATTAATGATCAAATATATTTAGTTGCAATGTTAAAATATGATTTATTTTATTGATTTATTTGATTTAATTAATAAAATAATTATTGGGTTATTGATTGATTTGATTAATTAATAAAATTAAATTGAGTTTAGTGATTAATTAGATTAATGGTGAAATATTAATTAAAATAGTTGTTTTGGCGTTATTATATATTAGTTTCAAATTTAAATTGAAAATGGAAATTATATTGGATATTTAAGATTTGATTAAAATAAAAGAAGAAATCTTGTTTGAATAGTTATGGTTAAATTAAAATAAATAAATAAAGGATAATGTGTTTTAATTTCACTTTTGAAAATTATAGATGAAATATATTCTTTGTAACTTTGAAATGCTTATGTTTTAATGGAAATTTGAAAATGCATAAGGTTTGAATTAAAAATTTGAAATTGGTTTTAGAATTAAAAATTAGAAATATTCCCATGTTTTTAAAATATATTTGGTGAGTGGGATTTTGAGGGTTTTTGACCAATTTGGGGAAAAACCCTATTTTTGATAAGGAATCTCATCTAAGTTTCAATCTTTCAATTTGGGGGAAAAATCTTCTTGGTGGTGGCTTGATTTGGATTTGTGGAGGAGATTGAAGGTTTGCTTGAGTTGGATTTGAAGAGGATTTGAAAGCTCCATCGGAATCTACAAGTTTTGGAGAAAAATCAGGTTCCTCTTGTTCTTGCTTTGTTCATTTTGAAAATAGCTTAGATCCTTGTGATGATTGTTTGAAAATCTTTGTTTGGCTGTGTGAAAATCCTTGAAATATTGTTTGAATTCAATTTAAACCCATGAAAATTTGTTTCAAAACTAGCAATAGAACTTGGAAGGGATTCAAATGCAAAGCTTTAATTTCCTTGTCAATTTGGGGAAAACCCAGAAAAATTCATCTTATTATTGTGCTTTAAATCTTTCTTCTTAATCTTTTCCTCATGAAAATTTGTCCAATTTGGGGCTGTGAAATGATACATTCACATACATAACCTCTTATACTTTGCATATAAATCTATGTAGGTGGGAAATTTTTTTAAAAAGATTTGTTATTTAAAAAAGATTAACGTGAAATTACGTTTTGGTTTTGCGGGCGAGTTTGTTTGTGTGGGGGCTGCCCACGGCCACCCCATCCGGGAGCCTTGGTTGTCTGGTAGCTCCCATGGTGAGGAGAAGTATGGCGACCACCCGCAGAAGGCGGAAATCCCCTATTGGGGGGCTGCGTGGCGTAAAAGGCCTTGGGCCTTTCATTTGCTTTTATAATAATTAAATTTTGAAAAATTTAGTTTTTTGTTTTTAATTTCTTTTTTTATAATATATATATTTATTATATGTCATATAATATATATAATATATATTTACTATAATACATATATATTATATTTATTAAATTTAGATTATATATAGATAATTATATATATTTAATGTATATATATAATTAATGTTTGTTCGTCTTTGCATTAAGTAGTAAAATGGAATTTTAATTTGGAGGTTTTTAAATAGAAATATTTAAAGAATAATTATATATTTAAGATATGTTTTATTTAAATATAATTTATTTAAGGAGTTGATTTTACCATCAAAGTTGTAATAAACAAAGTTCTTTTAATTAATCGATTTTATTTTAAATTTTGTTTTGATCAAGAAATCTTGAAATATTAAAATGATATTTTAGAGGTACACATTTAAATGATAATTGAATATCTTAAAAATAGGACTTAATCTAAAATGATTATTGCATTGGTATAGAGGAAATGTAATTGACATATGACCAAAGGATTTATTTAAAATATTGATTTTGATTAATTTATTTATCTTATGATGAAATATAGATTAAGTGACTTGATTAAGTGTTTATTTATTCAAATATCTCGAATATGAAGATAACTATTAAACCTAGAGTTAATGGTTGACTTATTTCAATCAAATGACCTTATTTATTAAAACGTTTGGACATGGAATTTAATTGTGAAACTTAGAGATAATGAATGATTTAGTTTAATCGGATGGTTTTAGTCATTAAAATTTTGATTATGGAACATATTTGAGGAGCTTAGAGTTAACGAATGATTTATTCTAATCGGATGACTTTATTTATCAAATATTTTATTTGTTTATTTGGTTTCGATTATTATGGATAATTGTGATAATGAAATTAAATAGACAGATTTAAAATATAGATTATCTTAAGATGATTTTGTTACGAAAGAGAAGGAAAAGTGGATTTTATATTCAAAGGATTTATTTAGAATGATGAATTTTAATAGTCAAATGATTAATTTAAAAGTGGATTTCGAATAATCAAATGCTTTTACTTTAAAGGTTGATTTTTATTAATATATGTAATTGGAAAAATGAAATATATTATTGGATTAAACTCCTTAAAGTTGTCAACATGCTTTGATTTACTATTGAGTTTGTGCAATTAATGTTAATTATTTGCTTAATTTCTTGTGTGACGTAATTGTTTGACTGGGTTTAGGAAACCCTAACATTAGATATTGAGTTGCCTGGAATGCTTTTTATATCATGTTCTTTCATTCTCAATGTTGGGAAAATGGGGTTAATTGTCTAAGTAAGTCTTCCAGAGAAGTTCGCTAAGATGGGATGTTTTATGTAATGGGTCAATTTGTGAATCACCTTGGGAATTGCGTAGAGTTGTACTATGTTGTTGTACCTGGTTTCCATGAACGGGGATTTGTGCCTCCTTGGGATTAGGAGAGGGTTATGTAATTTGTGCCTCCTTTGGAAGGAGTGGGTTTTGTATTTTGGTTTCCTCCAGTGTTTGGACTGGGTTTTGTACTTTTGTTCCTCCAGTGGTTGGAGAGGGTTTTGACCTTGTTGCCTCCAGTGTTTGGAGAGGGTCTTGACCTTGTTACCTCTAGTGTTTGAAGTGAGTTCCTTGATTTGTTACCTCCTTGGATTGGAGAGGTCGTATTATCTAGTTACCTATTGTCGTTTTCACCATGTGTGTTGTCTTGGAGGAGTGGCTTGCAATGGGGGCTGACACACAAAGTGGTGTTAGGGAAGATCTTTGCAAGTTGGTTAATTCAATGATAACTAAATAAACTTTTAGAAGCTTAGGTTGCATCAAACATTAAACAAGATTAATTGTGCCTCACTCATGGACCCAAGGGCTTGTTTTAGACTTGGGATGAGACGGGAAGGCCTGGAATGGCAAGGTCATCTATCTCATCTTCACGAGAGGTATTTGATTATGCATGAGTGAGCATGGGTTTCGAGATTCGGTAGAGGCCACCAGGATAACCCATGGTGGGGGGCGGAGCCTAGGAAGATTCCCAGAGGAGATCCCTTGATGAGCTATGTGATGACACTCTTTCTAGGTCAACAAGTTTCTACTTGGTCTTTGTGACATTCTCGATCTACTTTATATCTGGAAGCAATGTGATCTATGTCGGTGGTGTGAGAGTTTGTACCAAAGTTGTGCATATGACCGTTCAGTCATGTGATGAGGTACTTGTGTTTATTTTTCATATCAGTTTTGTGTAGCCTGTGTCTAGTGGTAGATGGTCTTGTGTAGGAATTCCTTGTTACTATCTCCTAGCACGGAGGGAGTGGAACCTTTGGGTTCCACGTGGTCGGGTGGCACGTGCTCCTTATATCCATTGGTTTGTCTTCTTGTTCGTGTGGACAAGATTTCCAGTTGGAGAGCTCGTGGGATCCAGTTTCATTTCATGCTCTTTTCATTTTCGATGATATTGTAATTTTATTACCCCTCATTTGTTAACGAGGTGGAATTTGTAATATGTAACCATACTTATTGGATTTATCTCATTTAGGGAATGAGTGTTGTAATCATATTGTAAGTTTATTATTGGAACTAAGTGGTATCTCATATTCTTGTATGTAAATTATTATGTATGGATTGTATGAGAACTTTATTTGTTAAGAAATTGAATGGTATGATTTTCTTGTTCCGCATTTGGTTTAAGTAACACGGTCTCGTAACCCTAGGGATTGATTGGCAATGGTTAGTGAACTTGTATGTTAATTGTTCCTATTAAAAAAAAAAAATAGTTCATTTGTTTAGTAAATTGCAACTTTCCTATAGGTTTATTGTGGTAGTTACATCTCAAGATATTGTGCCATGATAGGATCTTTGAAGAATCTTTATGTATGAGCTGAGCAAATGATGTCAAATCAAACTAATGTAGAGACTCTTGAAATACAACCTCTAAATGCATTGATGTGGGCAGCCACAATGATGTGTTTGCAAGATAAGAATCGCATGATGTAGCAGAAAATGAATGACCAAGATGGTCATGATTCTAAACTGAATCCATAGGGGCTAATATAGTGATACTAATGTCATTAGGAAAAAAAAATGATGCATGTGTAATCTCATTCTGAAGAGTAGGAATTAGAAGACAAGCCTCTGATCCATTGTAATGTGCAAGACCTGCTAGATACTCTAGGTCCTCTAATGTAGCATCATCAATGGGTATACAATTTGTAGTAGCCATGGGTAAGAGACAATCTGAAGCAGGATCCTCTGGGTATGGAGAGAGATTGGGGTCTCCATGGATCTCCCAAAGATGAGTCCAAAGTGTGTGGGGACAATCAGTGTCCGATACATCACACATGGTGTCAAAATCGACACTAGAACATATAAGTCCTACTAAATGATCTCTAATGATATCCCAAGCTATTTTATCCCTGGTGTGTTTGGTTCAGGTATGAGGTCATATAAATGAGGAAAAATATTAAGCCACCTACAATGTGTAAGTATGCCCTTTGCCCATGACTCATAATTATCTTGTTCTAGGATTACAACAGAAGGGTGAGTAGAAAAACCCATGATTACTCTTCAAATGAAAAAATATAAGAAAACTAACTTTATGCATGAAAATCATGTGAAATAGAGCCAAATGACGCAAACAAAGCATTCCCAAGTACCAAAACATCCAAGTATTAAGCAAATTGTGTAAACAAAAAAGGCTGAATAAAATTTACCTAGGGAAAAATATAGGAAAATAAGTCTAATTACTGTGTAGAGAACTGAACCAGCTTTCCAATGCCTTTTTTTTTTCCAAAAATAAAGACCGTATGCAAAAGGTATGCCCCTAGAAGCATGAAAAATGATGATATGACTTTGACTGGAAAAAATTGCAACTTAACAAAAAAAAATAGAAAAAACACCTACACCACTAGATCAGGCTCGAAACTAGCTTTCTGAAAATATTTTGTTTTCAAAAATCCAAGTTCTGATGCAAAAGTTATGGCTAAAATACCAAAATTTCTCCAAAAAGGTTTGGAGGAAAAAACTAGCAGTTACACTAGCCACTAGCATTAACCACTAGTGGTTAACCGCTAGTGGTTAACTGACGGCGGTGCCCATTAACTCTGGTTTTTTAATTTTTTTCTTGGATTGTGTGCTTTATTAGGTTGTACGACCTAGAAATAAAAAATTACCTCCCAGAGTCACTGTGTCCGATTTTGACAATTTGACAATTGATTTTGGGGTTTTTGGGTGCTCTAAATGTGATGGTGAGATTTGTTTGGGCTCAAAACACTTCAAAATTGCAAGTATGCTTTGGATCTAGAAACCCTCATAAACTTCAAACCCTTGTAGAATAGAAAAACGAAGGCCTTTTTCGATGAAACAAAAGGAAAAACTAACTATTCCAACAACTTTGGATTCAATGGAATGCCCAAAATTTAACCATAGATCATAGATATTAATGCATGAGTTGATTTCTTCAAAAAAATTGGACAAGGTGGCTGCAGATCTGGTGCTTTGATACCATGTTGGAATTGACTGATTCAATCCACAGCTCCCATGAATCACCTGCAATGATAAACCAATCACATTATGAAGAAATAAGCAAGATATGATTGCCCTACAACTCACATCTGATGAAAAATACCAATTTGCATTATGTGAACAAGTGTAGTGAATATGTTGCCGTAGAGAATTGCAAATAATTACAATGAATCAATCCTTATGAAAAGGATGAAATCTAACCCTAGACTAGGGTTAGATTAGAACATAACAAGTTTCCTCATAGTAATGAATGAGACAACATGTTCTAATATTAGAGGCTCTAATTATGCAAAAAACAACTAATTAATTAAAGCAAATAATGAAATAAAATCACTCCTAAGTTTATCTTAAGTCTAATAAAGCATAAAGTGACCCAATTAATTAATTAGGTGATGACTTTATTACTCTAACATTATAGGTGCAGAAGCACAAACTCTCTCAAGCTGATAATGTACTCTAGATTGTAACACCCCTCCATTTTGGATATTTGGATCGGCAAGGTTCTTTGTATGTCTGATTATGCTTATGATGTGACTGTTGAACTTGGTGATCTCTTGATCGTGTATTGATTAGTGATGCGTATGTTATATTATAATGTGACGATTGTGTCTGAACATGCTTTGACTTTGGAACTTAATTACTTGCAATCGTGATTGTTAAACGATGTGAAGTTATATGTTGATGTGATGTGATCTTATTCTGATGTTATCCTTATGACATGATTTGGAGTAACTTAGAAGATATCTGATTAAATGATGTTTTATGCTATTGATCATATCTTTGATGTTAGATGCGTCAGTTAGTGATACTGTATTGGTGAAAGGGACGGATTGTATCACTCGCTTGCGAGTGCCCTACAATTCTGAGATTCCTTCCTCACGGTGTGTTTGATTATATACATATATATATATATATATATTTTGCACGTTCGACATGTTCTTTGTTCCAGGTTGGCAGGTACATGACATTGACTCCACCTGGCTTCACAGGTCTGAGCATGTCCATTTACCAACGGTAATTGATTGGGAGATAGTAGCTAGGTTTTTCGAGCCAAGTCGTCACCCTAGTCATAGCGTGTTGTCGGGTTGTCGTCGGGGTCAGTTGTTTTAACTTGGTTAGTTTCCCCTTGAGTGTTTATTTAATTTCAAGTTTAAAGTTTATTAAATGACTTGCGTAGTTTAATTGATGATTAAATGTGTTGAGTTGCAATGTTGAAATGTGATTTATTTTATTGATTTATTTGATGAAATTAATAAAATAATTATTGGGTTATTGATTGATTTGATTAATTAATAAACTAGATTTAGTTTATTAATTAATTAGATTAATAGTGATATATTAAACGAAATAGTGATTTTGGCGTTATTGTATATCTAGATTCAAATGAAATTGAAAATGGAAGTTATATTGGATAGTTAGGATTTAATTAAAATCTTGTCTGAATAGTTACGATTAAATTAAAATAAATAATTAAATGACAATATGTTTTAATTCCACTTTTGAAAAATATTGTTGAGGAAATTATTTATTGGTAATTTAGAAATGCTTATGTTTTATGAGAAATTTGGAAAATGCATAAGGTTGAATTAAAAATTTGAATTTGGGTTTTGAAATTAAAATTAGAAATGGGCTTTTGAATTTAAAAAATTCGAAATTGGATTGTGAATTAAAAATTAGAAAAATTCCCATATTTTTAAATTATATTTTGTGAGTGGAAATTTTAGGATTCTTTTGACCATTTGGGGGAAAAACTCTATTTTGCAAAAGAAAAGGGATCTAATTTTCATCTTGCAATTTTGGAAAAAAAATTGGTGGGCTGTGGTTTATGGGCTTGGATTTGTGAAGAAGAGGAAGGTGTGCTTGAGCTAGATCTTGAAGAGGTTCTTGAAAGCTCCATTTGAATCTACAAATCTTGGAGAAAAATCAGGTTCCTTGTCTTGCTTTGTTCATTTTGAAAAAACTAGATTTAACCCTCTTCATGCTATTAAGAAATCTTTGATATGCTATTGGAAATCCAATGAAAACCCTTGAAAATTTGTTCAAATCTAGCAAGAGAAAACTTAGAGGGATGCAAATGAAGAGTTTTAATTTCTTGGTCGAATTGGGGAAAAACCTAAAAAAATGCATCATAATATTGTGTTTTAAATCTTTCCTCTTATCCCTTTTTCTCATAAAAATTTGCCCAGATCGGGCTGTGAAATGATATTTATTTTGCATATAAATTTATGCAACTGGGAGTTTGTTTTCTAAAATTTCTGGGTCGCGAAATTTATGATATTTAGTTGCACATGGTTAAATGCTTGTGTCGACTAGGATGTTGTGTGCTTTACTGCAATACACTCATAGTGAGTGGAGTAAATTAGGTGAACACCTAACCAGCGACCAGAGTGACTGCCAGACTTAGGAGCTTGATAATGCAGTATTTTCAAAGAAAATATATATATATAAGTTAATAAAATTTTGATTTTGGGTTATATCTTATTTCAAATGTGTTAATTTATATGTAAATTTTATAATATATATATATAATATATATTATAATATTTTAATATTATATATATATAATATATATATGTTATTAAAATATATATATATATATATATAAATATAATATTTTAATAAATTATGGCATATGGAAATTTAAAATGGGAGTTTAAATTTAAATTGTAAATAATTTAGTTATATGCAAATAAAATAATATTTTATTTGGCATATTATAATAATGTTAAATAGTAAATTGAAATTTAAATGATTACGTGATTATTATAAAAGAAGGAAATTGGTATTTTAATAAATAGGCGTAAATTTCAAAAGGAGTGATTTTAAGCTATTATTTAAATGTATATTAAAGACATATTTTGTTTATGTAAAATAATAAGGAATTAAACATGATTAATTGAAATATATAAATTATTAGATATATTTTAATTAATGGGGTTTTAAATTAACGAGAAATCTTGGAATCCTAAATGATCTTTTAGGGGTACACTTTAGATGATATTTGAATATCGAAAATAGAACTTACTCTAAAATGATTATCGCATTGGTATTGAAGAAATGAAAGTTGATGTTGATCATTTGTATTATTTAGAATAATGAATTCGATTAATTTATTTATTTTATCCATGTTGTAATATAGATTAAGTAATTTAATTAAAATTTAGTTAAATTATTGATGCGAATTAGAAATAAAGATTAATTTATTTAATCTAGATGTCTATTTATCAAAATGATCTAAGTATGGAAGACAATTGAGAAACTTAGAGATAATGAATGACTTAGTTCAATCAGGTGGTTCTAATCATTAATTATGGAACATAATTGGAGAGCTTAGGATTAACGAATGATTTATTTTAAATCAAAGGACTTTATTTGTCAAATGTTGATTTATTGATAATTTGACTATGATTAATTTTAGATTGATCAAGTAGAGTTGTATTATTGGTTTAAATTCTTTAATGTCGGCAAGAGGATTTATGTATATACTATTTAGTATAATTGATTGAAATATGTTTGTGTTCAAGGAGAGATGAGTTTTAGTTGATTTACTTAATGCGGAGTTGAGATTAAGATTGAGTTGTATTATAGAAGTAACGAATGATTTCATGAATCATATGAGATTGAGTTGTTTGACTTATTGCTATAAGAGTAATTTATTCAATCCAGATGTTTTATAAATCAAGTGGATTTACTTACAGTATATGATTGTGAAACGTAGAGTGATTGATTGGTTTAATTCCAGTTCGGTGATGTTATTTATTAAAATGTCTTGATTTTGGAATATGGTTGTGAAATTTAGAGTATGTGATCTATTTTTTGCATATTTCTATGTCATGAAAAGAAATGGGTTCGATTGATTGGATAAATGCAAGTCATGTAAACTGTGTTTGACTGGATTTAGGAAATTCGAACATTAGCGCATTTGGTTGCTCGAAATGCTTTTAGTGTTTATATGTACTTTCTCAATGTTGGGAGAATAGAGTAAATGTTGAAGTCTTCCAGATAGGAGTTCATGGATTGGTATGGGATTGTGGTACGTGAGTCAATTTTGATGTGTCATGGGAAAATGTGCATAGTTACACCATGTTGTTTCACCCAGTTTTCACGAACAGGGATAGTGTGTGTGTCTCCTTTGGATTAGGAGAGGGTTATGTAATTTGTGCCTCCTTTGGATGGAGTGGTATTTTGTATTTTGTTTTCCTCTAGTGTATGGAGTGGATTATGTGACCTTGTTTCCTCCCGTGTCTGGAGAGGGCTAGACCTTGTTGCCTCCAGTGTTTGGAGAGGGTCTTGACCTTGTGGTCTTCAGTGTTGGGGTGAATATCCTTGTTTTGTTACCTCCTTGAAATGGAGAGGTCGTGTTATCTTGTTTCTTATTGTGGATTTCACCGTGTGGGTTGTCTTAGGAGAGTGGCTTGCAATGGGCGCCAACACATAAAGTGGTGCCAAGATAACCCTTTATAAGTTGGTTAATTCAGTGATAACTAAATTAAACTTTTAGAAGCTTAGGTTGCATCAAACATTAAACAAGATAATTTGTGCCTCGCTCATGGGCCCAAGGGCTTGTTTTAGACTTGGGATGAGACGAGAAGGCCTGGAATGGCAAGATCATCTATCTTGTCATCATGAGATGTATTTGGTTATGCATGAGTAAGCATTGGTGCTAGGATTTCGGTAGAGGCTACTAGGATAACCCATGGAGTGGGGACCGGGGCCTAGGAAGATTCCCAGAGGATATCCCTTGACGAACTATGCAGTGACACTCTTCCTAAGTCAACAGTTTGTATATGTTTTATGTGACACTCTTGATCTATTCTATGTCTGGATGTCTGGAAGTAATGTAACCTATGGCAGTGTTGTGTGAGTCGTACCTAGAGTTGCACGTATGACTGTTCAGTCATGTGATGAGGTCTTGTATTTATTTTGTATCAGTTTTGTGTGGCTCGTGTCTAGTGGTAGATGGTCTTGTGTAGGAATTCCTGGTTACTATCTCCTAGCATAGAAGGAGTGGAACCTTTTGGATTCCACGTGGTCAGGTGGCGTGCATCTTAATCTATTGGTTCTTCTTCTTGTTCGTGTGGTTGTGATTTCCAGTTGGAGAGCTCATGGGAATCAATTTCTTCTCATGCCTTGTTCTCTCAGTTCTTATTGTATTTTATTACCCCTCAGTTGTTATCGAGGTGGAATTTGTAATATGTAATCATTTTGTTGGAATTACCTCATTCGGGAATGAGTGTTGTAATCTTATTGTTTAAATATTGTTAATTGAAATCTTTTGGTATTTCTTATCCTTCGTTGTAAGTTATCTTGTATGGAATGTATGTTGTCTCATTTCCTTAAGTGATTAATGTTTCGTTTTATATTAATGTTTGTTGTTGTTTGGGTTTTAAAGTAATCTTTGTCTCGTGGCCTTAGAGGTTGTTGGCAATGTGTATTCATCTTTCATGTTATTTGTACTTAAAAAAAAAATTGGTGCATTTAAGTAGTGAATTGCAACTTCCTCTAGGGTTGTGTGGTGGGCATTACATAGATTATATATAAATGTAGTGAACATTGTAAACATATGAATATTTGAGTCATATTGAAAGAGAGGTTTTCATGATTGTTTATGACCACTTGATTGTTGTACATTACTTTTTAATTAAAGCCATGGGTTGGGATTAACACTTTAATGTTAATCCCAACCCATATTGAACACTTTAATGTTGTGATTATACTTTTGAAATAGATTCATTTAATGTTGTGATGTTATGTTTACTTGTGTGGTTAATTTGGTTATTCTTGGGGTTAGGATAATCCATGAAAAAGGGAGTAACCTAGTTGGTCACTTAGTATGTGTGCATGTATGGTTAACTTGGTTATTATTGGGGTTAGGATAATCCATGGAAAAGGGAGTAACCTAGTTAGTCAATTTGTTATATCATCACCTTTTAAATTGAATTCATGTTATGATTTAAAAAGAGTATGAATGGTCAAACACCAAATTGAGCTAAGGGGTGGGTGAACGTACGACCTACACTCGAAGTACTAGGTGTTGAATTCTTTGGCCAAAGTATTGTAAGTAGCCACTATTTACATTGTTGGTTCACTATGATCTAGGTTTGCATACTTGGGAGGGAACAACATACATGTAGGTTGTAGCCAATGTATGGTAGCTCTAGAGATGTAGGACACAACACCATGCTCTGGAAGGCTGGTATTATGAGGTTATCAAACCAATATCTTTGTCAAAGGGTGGGTCCATCTTACCAATTAGGTAGATGTGTGGGGAATTGCATTAAGTCTTTGGTTGGCAGATTATCGTTTGAGTGATGCTCTCCCTCATTTAGTTGGTGGTTGGGATTTGAGGATGTAAGATTGCACCGATTTTGGGGACATCTAGAAAATGTATGCACCAGTAATGGGGACATCTAGGAGGTATGCACTAACATTGGGGACATCCAGATCATTATATTCTATTTGTATATTTGTTTCATTAAGCTCTTGGAAGCTAGTATGTATTCATGTATCTCTATCTTTATTGAGAAATTGTAAATGGGAAATTGTTAGATCGTTACAATGAAATTATGAAATATGGAATCATTACTTGGAATTATGTTATGTATCTTATAAATGCAATGGGAAATTTGAAATGAGATTATTTTAAATGTGCATCTTATTAATGAATTAGAAAGGAAAAAAAATATTGCTAAATGTTGGTATCATGAACTAGTCACTTGTAGGTTAAACATAATAAAAATCAATGGGTAGAACATTGGGCTTGTTACATGAGCAAAGATTGTTTAAGCAAAATTTTAAAAAGTAACATCCATCCTAAGAAATATTTTTTGTTTATGTTTTTATTATATGGGTAAAAATAGGTTTTAAAGGGGCCTTAGAACCATTTACAACAAACATCCAATAGTAAAAAATTTAATCCACAATGAAACTACAACCAAGTTGCAAACACACAAAAAAATTGTACACAATAACATGTTTTGAAAGGACCTAATATATTTAACATCATTGCAACCATGTTGTGAATACAAAGATGGTTTTGAAGGGACCATGAACCTTGTAGAATGAGGTTGCAACTTATTTGGAAAACAAAACATACTTGGAAGGCCACCTACATAATCCTAAGCTTCAACCTAGCATTTTAAGCATCCATGACCTAATTTTGGGAAAGACAAGCATGTTTCTAAAGGAAGGAATCTCTTCCAAATTCAAATAATACTCCATGAGGCATAAACTTAAAAAATATTAGAATAGGGGAGAGGGGAGGGCTAGCCTCTATCAAATACTTAAATAAAACCCTTATAGGCACAAAAAGAGGAGTCAAATGTTGTACCAAAACCTTAAGTAAACAAATATCAGTAGACTCAACACCCAATGATAGGAGGTTTACATGTGGATTAGCCAATACTAAGCAATAAGGAGTTGAGCCATCAAGATAAATCTTTGAATTCTTTGCATCTCTATGGGGAACTAATTCTAGTACAAGGACCATTTGGGATTCACATCCTTAGTATTAGAATCACTAAAAGTCAAATGATCATGGAGGGAATTTCTCTACCAAGTTGCCTCACCCTTGAGAACAAGGGAATTCTAAAGAAAGGTGTCCAATAGTGAAGCATCTCTTATAGTAAAAGGGAAGAACCTAATAGTTAAGTGTTTGAGTCCATGGTTAATCTCCAACAAGAAGGATAATATCCTTGGGTAGATGCTTAGAGGCACACCAATATCCACAAGAATGTGGGCATAGGGAGTATGGAAAAAGTTTGATGACATTGCATCTTGTAAAAATCAACCAAGAGCATTGCCAATATACTCAAAACATGAAACTTCTTAAAATTGGAGAGGGAGATTGGATAGTATGACCCAAATAAGCATGATGCTTAAGGATTATGTTAACAGTTTGAAGGAGGAAAACCATGGCTTGATTGAGAAGGAGTGTTGTCCCCACATCCAAATCCCACACTCTAGCACCATGTTCCTATCATTTTCTATTTGGTAGGACACAATGAAAAATCCCCTAGCACAAGGATATAGTTCTATATTTCCTTTAGTGAGAGACCTCCAACATTCAAAAACCCATTTGCTCAATTTTGAAGGGGAAGGCCAAAACTAATTGTATGTGCAAACGAAGACTAAATATTTAAAATATTCTTATTTTTTGTTTATGTTATTTATGCATACATTAATATTAATTATTATAAAGTTTTAAATATATATATGTATATGTCATAAGTACTATTGAATACTATTTTGAATATTATTGATACAAATAGACTAATATTTTCTACCATATTTAAGATAGAAAATTTATTATTTTTAAAAAATAAATTAATTAACATAAACATTTAAAAAAATATTATTCGAAATAAAAATTAGAAAATTTGAATCCTTCATTTAAGAAAAAACTAAGACATGAAAACAAAAGATGTTAAATATTTTATAATTTAAAAACCAAATAAATTCACGCAAAATATGTAAGACAAGGGGATGACAATATCTTTTAATAAAATTTTTACTCATATATAATACACAATTATGTTTTGAAACTTATATATGTATTTATTTAATTAGGTGGAGAGGCATTCTTACAATAACAAACGTGATGGAATGTGTAAAGAAAAATTCCTCAAGCAAATATTGGCTTAGATCGGAGGCGTTCTTACAGTTACAGACGAGATGTAATGTGTAATTAAAGTAAGTTTCTAAATTAACATATTTAAAACTAAAAAATATTCAATTTTTTTTTAAAAAAATATTCTTGACATTATATATATATATGAGTAATCTTATCCACTAAAAATAATATTTATTTATAAGAATAAGATGTAAAAAAACAATTTCTTTTCATTCTCACTGGACAAGGTTTTCAATTTGAGAATAGAGAAAACACAATAAAAGTAAAACGAGTGATGCGTTGCCTTTTTGTTTTGCAATTTTTTGGGACGTTTTTAAAGCATTCACCATTTTTTAAGGCTTTTTTTATTTCCTGAACCACCTTCCACAAGACATGTTTTTCTAAGGTCTTGTAAACATATTTTTTTTAGAGAAGAGTATTTTGTATAAACATCTTTTTTTTCATTCCTCTTCCTTAACAAATTATTAATAACTTTGATTTAAACAAATGAGAATTCATATTTATTTTATATTTGACAAATATTTGACTAACTCTAAAGTAAATATGCAAAATATTTAACAAAACAAATATCTAAAATTACAGTTGTTGGCTCCATTATATTAAGACTACTAAATTGTAAAATGAATTTAACTCAACTATTTTAAACATATATATATTTTTAAAAATATAAATTTAATAATTACTAACTTATTTGAAAATAATTACTATTTTAACCTAGATTTCTATTTGTATGTGAAATGAAGTATTATTAGAGTTAGAATTATTAATTATAAAAAATAAGTAATCAAATCACAACAATATTTGTAAAGTTTAGAATTAATTATAAAATTAAACTAAATTTTAATTTCTAAAATTTATAAATATTTATTATCTAGTTTTGAAAATAATCATTTAAATTATAGTAATTATCTACTACAAATAAATTAAATTAAAACTAACTTTTATTTTTAAAATAATTCAACAATTATTAATTATAATTTTAGAATATATATATATATATATATATGACTAAATTTTCTATTATTTGTTTTTTCATCTAAATTATTTTATTTTCTAAAATTACATTAAATTCTTACTTTAAAAAATCAGAAATTATTTTGCATACCTACTTTTGTATTCTTGAGTTCAATTAGTTATATTGTTCTTTAAATTTGAATAACCAATCATAGAGTAAATTAATAATCAAGTCACCACAATGTGTGCAAATATTTTATGATCAACTGTTACACACACATTGTGGTGACTTGATTATTAATTTACTCTATGATTGGTTATTCAAATTTAAATTTACCTAATTGAACTCAAAAATACAAAAATAGGCATGCAAAATAATTTTTGATTTTTTAAAGTTAAAATTTAATGTAATTTTAGAAAATAAAATAATTTGGATGCAAAGAATTTTTTTTTGAAAATTATATATATATATATATATCTAAAATTATAATTAATAATTGTTGAATTATTTTAAAATAAAATTTAGTTTTAATTTAATTTATTTGTAGTAGATAATTACTATAATTTAAATGATTATTTTCAAAACTAGATAATAAATACTTTATAAATTTTAGAAATTAAAATTTAGTTTAATTTTATAATTAATTCTAAGCGTTACAAATATTGTTGTGATTTGATTAATTATTTTTTATGATTAATAATTCTAACTCTAATAATACTTCATTTAACATACAAATAGAATTCTAGGTTAAAATACTTATTTTTGTTTGTAATATTTTTCATTAATGTCGAATTTATAAACTAATGTTAAGACATTAATAATTCTAGCCCTAATAGTACTTAATTTCACATACAAATAAAAATATATACTAACTTTTCTTTGTTTAATATATTTATCATTAATGTCAAATTTATAAACTAATATCAAGAAATAAATAACTTTAACCCCAAGATTTATACTAGAACTCTAATTGAACCCTAAACCTAACCCTAATTCAACCCTAACAATAGAATTTAATTACGGTTAGGGTTAGAGTGAGAATTTAATTATTGTTAGTGTTAGGGTTAGAATTAGGGTTTAATTAGGGTTGGGGTTAGGATTCAATTATGATTATAGTTAGGGTCAAATTTATAAGCTAATATTAATATATTCACAACTCTAACCCTAACCTAACCTTAATCTCCATCCTAGAATGCTAATTAAACCCTAATTGAACCATAACAATAAGGTTCAATAAGAGTTAGGGTTAGGGTTCAAGTAGGTTTATGGTTGGAATTAGGGTTCAGTTATCTGGTTAGGGATAACATTCAATTACTAAACATTATGATTAGGGTCAAGTTCAAGTTATAGTTAGGGTTTAGTTAGGCTTATTTTGGTTAATCTTAGAATTGAAGTTTAACTAGAATGCTAATTGAACCCTAATTTAACCCCAACAATAAGGTTCAATTAGAGTCAGGGTTCGGGTTCAATTAGGCTTATGGTTGGAAATAGGGTTCAATTAGGGTTAAGGTTAGCGTTCAATTAGTGTTATGATTAGGATCAAGTTCAAGTTACAGTTAGGTTCAATTAGTCTTATTTTAGTTAATTAAGAATTAAGGTTTAATTAGAGTTAGGTTTATGGTTCAATTAGGGTTAGAGTCAAGGTTCATTTAGATTAAGGTTTGAACAAATAGGGTTCAATTAGGATTCAATTAGGGTTACATATGATTATTGTTTAATTAGGGTTAGGGTTAATGTTAAGTTAGGATTAAAATTATTAATTTAGAATAAAACTTGGAGCTAAGGTTAGGCCTATGGTAAGTGGTAGGGTTAGGCTTAAATTAGGGTTCAATATAGGGTAGGGTACAATAAAGGTATAATAATATTGGTTACTTTTTAAGTCATGACCATGCTAGATGCCAATCTAGTTTAAAAGACCCCTTGTCGAAGCCCACAAGACATTTATTTCTATATATCTTATATATTGTTTAGATTTTTTATCATTGTGTTTGACCTCAAGAGAATGCTTCAGAGTAAAGTACACCTTGCAAATCCACCTACACTTGGAGAGCCATTCAATCTCTCAAAATTTGATTGTTATTCTTGAATGATTATCAAATTGGATATGTCCAAAGCCTTTGATAAGTTGACTTGGCAACTTCTATACTGCATATACCTCTTGTCAAATTCAACTAGGGGAGTACTAATTGCATAATGAATTGTCTTCTTTTTCAATTCGATTAATCATCCCCGATAGGGTCTTCTTCACCAAATAGGGGATTAAGTTAAAGAGACCTATTATGAGCCATATTCTATTGAATAGCTCTGAAATTTGAAACATAGTAGACAATCTTTACTTAAGTATTAATTTAAAGTTTTAAACCATGTTTCCACAAAAAATTATGTAAACCATAGCTATTCAAAACAAAAAGAATTTATCACTGTGTATTTATTTACAGATTATGTCCACCCTTAATCAATGTGTATTTATTTACTTAAGTAAAGACCATATAGCTATGGTGTTGGTAGGCACAGGTGTTTTTTATCACAATAAAGTTAATTTCTTTGACACTTTTTTATTTTTTCAGCTTATTGCCATTATTTATGTGTTGCTGACAGACATGATTTTTTTTATAATTTTAATCTGCAATTGACATTGTGATAAAATTCGAGGTTGCTATTGGCAGTGCAAATAGTGACTTTTGTTTTCTGACTGCATTTTACAAGCTAATGTTACTTTACTAAATCAACGAAAGTAGGACAACATTTTTTTAATTTAGCTGAAAGTTCAAGCTTACATTTTCTGCATCAAACAATTCCAATTTTGAAGCAACACTATGCCGTAGTGTCTGTCAAAATACTTGTAATTGATCATATGCTTTAGGGTTTTAAGAAATAAAAAATCTTAGAACAGAACTAATTGTTTTCAGTTGGCAGTTCTATTCTGCTGAGGTAATCAAGAAATCTAAAGACCTTTGATTTCTTGTTGATCGAGTACCTGGTGCTTTCTTCTGAAAGACATGACATACAACTTCTGTTCAAAAAGGGTAACCGTATGGAGACTGATTTGTCCTTGGATATCTGAGGTGGAAAGATTCACAAGCACCGGTCGATATGCTTTTCCACCATGCCATCCTTTGTTGATAGTTTGAGATTTCGATATTAGTGGCATATAAGAAGCACATCAATCCATCTGTAATGAATCCCCCATTCTGGGAAAGCTATGAGATTTGTTCAGCTTTTATGCAATTGTTTGTATGCCCTGCTGTTGTCAAAGTGCAATCTTGAAAAAGGTTCTTGACATCAATCCCATTTTTTTGTATAACTTTTATTCTTATTTTGAAACTAAGTTTCAGCAGTCCCCTGCTTAGATTTTGAAGTGTTTTAAGAATGCCCAATTTAGTGATATATATGCATCTCACAAGACAAATCTCCTCACCATCTTTTTCTTATTACTTCGTTTGTGTTTTAGTTTTTTCCACCAATGAACATTGATATCTTTATATCACTGCAACAGACTGCATTGCTGAGGGTCATTATAGTGGATGTTTGTGGATGGTTTAACTGAGTTACTAATAGACCATACTTCTAAGATTGCTATGTGATGGTCTAACAATTGTTATTTCATGATTCAGGGTAGTGATCAGTAGTCTTAAATGTTCTTGCCGCAGGATTACAGATCTTTTTGGTTCTGGTTCACTGAGTTTAATGTGGTCCAGTAGGTTGCATTTGGACTGCAGTCTGTAAGAGCAATTTTCTCAGCCTTCAACAATGGCCCATATGAAGGTGCAAATTAAATCTAACAGATATTGTGCATCCAAGTAATTGATGTTGGGCATTTTTAACGCTAGGTAAACTGCTCACAATCTGCCTTACCCCAATGACAGAAGTACCTTGCAGTAATATGTATACTTTCCACTCAGAGCTGGTCTCTATGTCCATAGATCTTTGGTCGATGTATTGTATATCTTACATCTCTACAGCCAGATACTATCAAACTAAAATAGATCAAAAAAAGAGCTTTCTTTATAGGGATGTAGGCAAACACTTATGTCCATATGGGAGTGTACTGTCAAAGTTAGGATGGGATTAAGCTAAGTATACTAAACAGCTCCAAAAATGTCTAAAAATGAGAAGATATCTCTAAATTTCAGAGTCCATCTACTCACTTACAAATTCCACAGCTGATATGGAATTTCACTACAAGACTGAATAGCAAAATTTGTTTGGAACCGGCTATTACTTCCATTTGTATTTTATGAAGGTAAATGTTTACAACTCTCGTGACTTTTGACTTGATATGATCTGCACAGGTCTAAAGATATAGGGCGCTCAACCGACATTGCAGTTCACATTATGGGTTCTAGTTTCCATCTTCAAAAGGTATGCAAAGTGACCCTGCCCCCCTTATATTGTTGATATTCTATATCAGTTATGAATGTATTTGAACATTTGTGTGCCTGTATGCAGTTACCTTTGGTGTCCATGAGTGGATACTTCAATCGGAAGCTGAAGGAAACCAATGAAATATACTTGAATTCTTGTCTAGGTGGAGTAGAGACTTTTGAGCTCATAGTAGCCCATTGCTATGGTTGTATGATATCCATGGAACCATCCAACATTGCAGCAATCAGGTGTGCATCAGAGTTTTTTGAAATGACAGAGAACTACTCCAGAGGAAATCTTTGCAAACGAGGCCACCAATATTTCAAAGATACAATACTGAAAAATTGGGACCATGCCATTGAAGCCCTCCGATGTTGTGAGGAGCTTAATCCCATAGCCCAGGAGCTAGGTATAGTCAGCACTTGTATTGAAGCAATATCATTGTTAACCTGCACCGCAATTGAAAAACGAGCCCTTGCATTAATTCCATTGTCAGCTGTGGAGCTCACTTTCGGGGGCGGTCACATGGAGAATCTGATCAATGACCTAATAACCATTCCCTTGGACTATTTTAGGCAAATAATACAGTCAATTAGAAGGAAAGGCATTCACGAGAAATTCATCTGCAGAGCACTGTTTCTGTACACTGACAGGTGGGTGTTTTTGCTGTTGTTTCGAAGCTGTTCAGGAAACAAGTCCTTTGGGGTCCAAGGGAAACACAAAAAACCATATTTCCTCTTTGCTTTTTTGAAATGAAATAAAATAATTTTTTATTAATATCCATTGGGGATCTATAGATCTGAGAAATATACTGCGAACAAATTTTGAATAGAGCTTAATAGTCCTTTGATGATTTGAGTTGTTTTACATCTAGACTCATTTTCCCAAAATTCTAATCTACCCTTAGTCATGACAGGTCTATATTTGATAGGGTGGACTTTCAAGGTTTAAACATGATGAAGGACAAAAGCTGTGAGATGAAGGTGGAGGTGGAATGTGTGGTTAAGCTGCTTCCTATGAAGAAAGATATTGTACCTATTACCTTCCTGTTTGGGCTCCTTCTTTGTTCCCTTGCATGGAATGCAGACAAAGAGTGCAACTTCAATCTTGAAAATAGAATTTCAGCCCAGTTAGATCAGGCTACCGCAGCAGATTTCTTATTGCCATTGAAGAATGATAATGATGAAATTGATGAATTAGGTATTCTGGAGATAAAGAGCATGCAACATATAGTTTCCTTGTTCATGTCTCAGCAAAACTGATGTGGGGGAAGAGTCCGATTACACCCTTTTCAGTGAAGGGAATGCTAGTTCTCACAATTCCACCAGTAGCAATCCATTTATATGTAGTGTGGCCAAAGTATGGGATGAGTATCTCACAGAAATTACTACCTATTCCAATGTTTCGCCTGCCATTTTCTTGGATTTGGTGGAAATTGTGCCATCCTCCAGTAGGCCTGTCCATGGTCAGCTCTACAAAGCCATTGACTTCTACCTCAAGGTAAGGTTTACTAGACTTTCTTTAAGTGGATGTTTAGTTTTAGCAATTTTCTTTGATGAAGCTAGATAATAATAAAATAAAGTAGCAACCATAGTCACTGTAATCTCATTGTGTTTGTAGGGTCTTTGTGTAGTTTGTGACACTGTAATTAACATCAAATGATGTTGTATGAATGCTTGTGCACTTGTGACTGAAAAATTCCATAGTATGCTTTGAACATAGAAATAAAGATATAGCTGGTAATCTCATTTAAAACTAGATTTTAGCCTTGTCCATTATCCTTGTTGCTTATTTATGTTCCATGCTCCGTCTTTTAGTTGCTAGCCAAACTAGGGAATTCTGGGATAATATCCTCCAAAGTATTTTCTGACTCCAGGAAAAATGGTTAAGTTGAAATGCAATTTCCAGTAACCTTGTGAATGATATATCAATTCACTATATTCCCCATTTGTATTTTCATGTGACTTTTACTCAATCTCACCTATTCGTTAGTTTTTACTCCTAGCTCTATAAAATATGGATTTTGTTCAATGTAAAGATATTGTGTAAGGTGTCACTTGCATCAAAAGGTCTTGATTTTAAAAAAGCAATCAAATCCGTAGAGATAAGGAAATACATAACTGGGAATTTCTTGCAGAAGTATTTTATTATATAATAACTTCTTTCCTAAATTTATAGCAGGTAATGGAAGCATTCATGGATGCAGATTTATGCCAACTTAAGTGAGGGCTCTCATTAAAATATTTTATCTGTCTACTGGATTTTTTCTTGTATTGTCATCTTCTTGCATCTCTCTTCTGCAGTTTACATCACATCGATTTGAAGTTAGAAATTGGATGACATTATGGTCTGTGTGGAGACATATAAAGCCTGGCAAGAGTATGTTTATCTTCTACTTCTGTAATTTCTTTGTTTAGTATTCTCTCATTTTCTGCATATTGCCTCTCATGTAAATTCCATTTAATTAACTTCAACAACATAAGCATTGATAACATGTTTGCACATTCTTTTGCAGGTTTGTCCATTCTTTTTCATAGTGTTTTCTATGCTCCGAAACATCTGTTCCAAACTTTCAAATGTTGTTATATGTTGATAGACAAAATAGAAAGGCTATATAAACTATCCTATTGACACCCTGCTCTACTGTATGTTGTTTCTCATTCACCTATACACAATTGAGTGTAACATGATATTTATTTCATCCTCTACTTTTCCTTGCTTTTACCTATTCCTTCATATTTTCCAAATTCTACAATTTTTGCAGATTGTTTTTCTTCTCATTTAATTCCTCTGTTCCACTGTCTAGACAGTGGCTTTGTTTAAATCTTTTTCCAATAAAGTGGCAAAATTATTTCAAAGACAATTTTATTGTACCATGGAACAAATGAGGAAAACCATGATAAAGCATGAAGATATGTTTAAAGAACAAGTCTAAATATTTTTAACTTTAAGATGTTCTTTTTTGTAATGTATATTTCAAATAACTTCAAGTACCTTCTGAGATATTCAACAAACTTATGTCCAAACAATTACGAGATTATACATACATTACATGTTGATGTAATCCCATAATACAGTTATATATGTCAATTGTTTATCATTACAGGAAAAATTGCTTTTTATGTACCTATTATTCATTTTTTTTATCAACATTATTGCTAAAACTTATCAAACATAACAAATTAAAACATAGCAATTCTAGAACTTGTTGACAGGAACTTCGTTGCCCTACAACTCTTGTTATTTTAAAGAATCACTTTGATGATATAATCATTCACATTAAAAATTTAAATGTATAAATATTGACTTTATATTTTTTTTTTTAATAAAAAGATAATTTAAGCACGTCCCATAATTTAAGAAGACATTGTTTCTTTAATTAATATTAAAATATTTTTATTTTATTTGTATATTTTAAATATTATACAAATAAAACTAGTTTTGATATTCTTTATAGGATATTTTTTGATGTAATATAAGGTTTCTAATTTTAATATTATATTTATAAATTATGAAATAATATAATTTTTTAGACTAAATAAATATTATACAAATACAACTAGTTTTAATATTCTTTATAAGATTATTTTTTGATATAAACAAGAAGCTTTAAACAATCAAGCTAGGCCCTTTGTCCCAAAATAATATTTGTTTTTATTATATTGGTTGAATATTTTGTACATATATTGTACAAGTATAACTAAACTTAACATTCTTTTTGAAAAATGTAATTAAGGATTTGTAGCTTGCAATTTTAATACTATACTTGTGTATAATTATAATTATTGGAAACAACATTTTCCTATCAAAATTTAATGGTTATTCTAGAGGGGCCCAATGCAATCCCATACGCTGAGATAGAGAGTTCATAAGCGTCACGGTTTTCGAGCAACAGCCTGTCAAAGTTTGCTTCCGTTTTGCACTTTGGACCTTTAAGGGATCAAGCTAGTTGAATGTAGCTCAAAGCGATTCCATGTTTGGGTGAAAAAGAAGACCATTCCCTAGCATAAAGCACCATTTGAATGCATTTGAACAATCCGTAAGGTCATACGAGCTGTTGAACGAAAGTTGCACCACTTCACAACTTTCAACTACTTGCATTTGACAATTTTTTTCCCAAGTAAAAATTTGCCACCAATGAAAAATTCCTCCAAGATAGAAAAAATTGAGAGAGGTTATTATAGAGGGGCCTAATGCTATCTTATAGGATCAAACAGAAGTTTCTAAGCATCACAATACCGAGTAACAACATGCTAAATTTTGCACCATTTTGCACTTTGGACTCTTAAATGATCGATTGATTGAATGTAGCTCAAAGTGATTTTGCGTGTTTGGGTGCAACGAGGACCATGCTTAGTGTAAAAATACCTATTTGAATGCATTGAAACAATTTGTGTGGTCACACGAGTTGCAGAACAAAATTTGCACCACTTTGCAACTTTGAAAAACTTACATTTGACACATTTTCCATCAAGTGAAAATATGCCACCATAGGAAAACCATTCTCGAGATAGTGAAAAATGAGAGAGGTTCTTGTAGAGGGGCCCAACGTGATCCCATAGGATTAGATGAAAAGTTTCTAAGCATCACGGTATCCAAGTAACACCATGTTGAAGTTTGCATCCATTTTGCACTTTGGATCTCTTAAGGGATTGATTTGGTTGAACATAGCTCATAGCGATTTACATGTTTGGGTGCAAAAAGACCATTCCTAGTGTAATCATACCTATTTAGATGTGTTGGAACAATCCATGTGGTTACACGAGTTGCAGAATGAAAGTTGTACCACTTTGCAACTTTGCAATGCTTGCATTTGACACTTTTTCCATTAGGTGAAAATTTTCCACCATGGGAAAACCACTTGAGATAGCAAAAAAGAGAGAGGTTTTTGTAGAGGGGCCCAATACAATCCTATAGGATTAGACGAGAAATTTCTAAATATCACAATATCTGAGTAACAACAAGTTGAAGTTTGCAGCCATTTTGCACTTTGGACTTTTAAGGGATCGATCCGGTTAAATGTAGCTTGAAGTGATTCCGCATGTTTGGGTGTGAAAGACGACTATTTCTAGCATAACCATACATATTTAGATGCATTAGAATAGTCTGTGTGGTCACACGAGCTGTAGAACGAAAGTTGCACCACTTTGCAACTCTGCACTACTTGCATTTGACACTTTTTCCATCAGGTGAAAATCCACCACCACGGGAGAATCACTCTAATATAGCAAAAACCAAGAGAGGTTTTTATATAGGGCCCCAACATGGTCCCATAGAATAAGACAAGAAGTTTCCAAGCATCACGGTATTTGAGTAATAACATGCTAAAGTTTGTAGCCATTTGACACTTTGGACTCTTAAGGGATCAATTTGGTTGAACGTAGCTCGAAGCAATTCCACGTGTTTGGGTGTTGAAATAAGACCATGCCTAGCGTAAACATACCTATTTGGATGCGTTGGAACAATGGTGAGTTCACACGATGCAAAATGAAAGTTACTGTTTTGCAACTTTTGCATCGATACTTTTCCATCAAAAATTTCACCACGAAACCACTCCAGATAGTGAAAACCTAGAGATATTTTTGTGAGGGGCTCCAAGCGTAAATCTCATAGGATTAGATGAGAAGTTTCTACATCACGGTATCCGAGTAACACATTCGAAGTTTGTAGTCATTTTGCACTTTGGACTCTTAAGGGATCGATCCAATTGAACTAGCTCAGAGCGATTCCGCGTGTTTAGGTGCGAAAGAGGACCATTTCTAGCATAAAATACCTATTTAGATGTGTTGGAATAGTTCTTGTGGTCACACGAGTTGCGAATGAAAGTTGCACCACTTTGCAATTTTGCACGCTTGCATTTGACACTTTTTCCATTAGGTGAAAACTGCCACCATGGGAAAACCACTCCGAGATAGTGAAAACCGCGAGGTTTTTGTAGAGGGGTCCAACAAAATCCTATAGGATCAAACAAGAAGTTTCTAAGTCTCACGGTATCCGAGTAACAACATGCTAAAGTTTGTAGCCATTTTGCACTTTGGACTCTTAAGGGATCGATCCAGTTGAATGTAGCTCAAAATGATTCCACATGTTTGGGTGCATAAGAGGACCATGCTTAGTGTAAACATACCTATTCAGACGCATTGGAATAGTCTGTGTGGTCACACGTTGCAGAACGAAAGCTGCACCACTTTGCAACCTTGCATTGCTTGCATTTGACACTTTTTCCATCAGGTAAAAATTTGCCACCACGAGAAAACCACTCCGAGATAGCGAAAATAAAGAGAGGTTTTTGTATAGGGGCCCAACATGATCCCATAGGATCAGACAAAAAATTTCTAAGCATCATAGTATCTGAGTTACATCATGTTGAATTTTGCAGCCATTTTGCACTTTGGACTCTTAAGGGATCAATCCGGTTGAACGTAGCTCAAAGCGATTCCACGTGTTTGGGTGTGAAAGAAGAATATGCCTAGCAAAAACATACCTATTTGGATGTGTTGGAACAGTCCATGTGGTCATATGAGTTGTAGAACAAAAGTTGCACCACTTTGCAACTATGCACAGTTTGCATTTGACACTTTTTCCATCAAGTGAAAATCTGCCACCACAGGAAAAACACTCAAATAATGAAAATTGAGAGGTTTTTGTGAGGGGCCCAACATAATCCCATAGGATCAATGAGAAGTTTCTAAGTATTACGATTCCAAGTTGTTTCCTTGTAGATTTTGATGGAAAAGGGCATGAAAAATGAGGTTTACCCTAGGGTTTGATAAAATATTGCATGTAGAGGTTGGTGATTGTTGTCTTTTGAATTTGTGCAGGTGATTTTAAGAAGGTCTAAGGTGGTGGCATGTTTTGGTAAGGTGTGGGACCATTCCTTTCAATAAACCCTCCTCATACTAGCATAAAATAAGGGTTTTGTGGTTTGGCATGGTGGAGTGAGTTTCTCCTAAGAAAAAATGCAGATTTGAGGGTTTGGATACATAAGAATTGCTTCCCCAACAAGTTTAGAGGGTTGTTGAATGTTTAAAGGTATGTTTCTTTATAAATTAGGCCTAGTTAGAATAATTAAGACAACGAAGAAGGTCATTTTTGATGCACATGTTCCGATATAGTCACTATTGATTTTGAAGTATGTGTTGTAACTCTATAATGGGTATCTAGATCAATCATTTTTTTATGAAGTCATTTAAGAAGTTATGATAAAATTATTCTTATTTCCTCAAATCTGAGTTAAAACACTTCAAAATACTTTCAAAAGTTACCTAACTCCTTGCTCTAAAGAAAACTAATCAACAATCAAAGTATAAGGTGTTGTACAATCCACACAAGCTTGAAAGAAAGGAAAAGTGCTGCAAATATAAGAAACATCATCCTTTATTTACTAATTTTGCAATTGTGCAAGTAATGCAAGTTTTGTATTTTTACACCAAATGACAACTTGTGAAATATCACTTCTCTATCACCTAATGACCTATTTGACACTTCAAATACATTACATATGACCTTCACATGACCTTTTTCACATTGTTTACATTTGAAAATTCAAATTTTGCAAATTTTCCTATTGAAAGCATTTAGAGAACAAGCTCCTGCACCAAACATGAACTGCACCTCAATATTTGATAAACTAACAATGCCCAGATTATATTCCCCAGATCTTTGCAATGTTACTCATACATCCAAGAGATTCTTTTAATGTTCAATCATAGGTGCCTGCGAGAACGCGTTAACTCAATTGAGTAACTTGAGATCTCATGGCTCACACACACCCTTTATAATGAAGTTTCAACTAGAATTAGATTCCAAGATCATCAAAACAAGGATGTTGCATTGCTTTCATTAATATCTTTGATGGCTCCATAAATCAACATTCTTTCTACAATGAGAATTCAACTAATCTCTTTAGCCTACTTACAAATACACAAAGTAAAATAAGAAAAAGTAAGAGCATAAAAAATGGAAATGAAATGAAAATAGATGGAAGGCACTTATAGATAGGCATGAAAATCCCTCAACTTACTCACTCCTAGTCATACATCTTCACTGGGAGTTCTAAGATACCTATTTCACATAACAACTCTCATGAATAAAATAACTTGAAATTCAATATGCTCTTATAATGTCTACATCATAGGTTCTCATGATAAGGTTAACTTCAAATAAATAACTTGAAATTCCCTCACCAAGTTCTGCACACTTTTGTAATGGCTTAAAATTATAATTGAGATTTGTCAAGATCATCAAAATAAGGATGTTGCATTGCTTTTCTGGCTGAGATTCTCTTCGATGGCTCATAAATCTATATTTTCTGCAAGGGACACCAATAAATTTTTAGTGGGTTACTTGAAAATAGGAAAAGTAAAAGAAGATGTTACCATTGGCATCAAACATATTAATGTGCATACAAGTATAAATTAATAAAAACCAATCTGCATACTTACAAATGAATCCAATGAACCATCTGGGTCTACTCTACTCTTTATTATGTCAAGTATTGCCTCATGGTCAAACTCATGGTCCTTCCACAAGGTCTTGTTTAAAGGTCTACCCCCATATTTGGTCAAACGATCATTGGATTCCACGACAACATTTGAGTAATGAAGAATCTTACAATTTGTGTCAAAGTCCTAAAACAACCAATGTTTAACACTCTTGTGTGGGTACCTTCTAAGCCACATTTTAGTAACAACAACTGAGCTTGTAGGGTATTCAATGTTTTCTCCATCTATAACTAGGGCCTCCAATATATTTTTGGCCTCAACACAATGACACAAGTAATAGTGTATTCCCTTTTCATTGTCTTCATTTGCAATAACTGCATAAACATGCCCTACATTGATATGTGCAACAAATCTCTTGAAATTAGTCAACATTATGAATACAATACAAAGTAAGATGTTACAATATGGAATTTCAAAAACTAAGCAAGCAGATAAATTACCTGGTTGAAATAGATATGATACATGGTCAAAGTCGGTCGATGATTCCATCTGTGTTAGTTCCAATGCTATTGGAGGGTGATATGTGTGAAGTGGGCTAAGATAACTTGTCAACCATTTATCAACCCACTCCATTGACCCACAATCATTCCAGACTTGCATTGAACATGAAGAAAAAAATCATGCCATCTTCTACATATTGATACTCCATGAACATGCATTTGAGCTAAGGAAAGAGTGTACCTCACTTGATCTTGTTCGTGTACAACAATCCTCATATGGTGCAATGTTAGTATCATCCATCAACCAAAAATTTTTATGAACTGAAGACGTACCTTCATTACCTGGACCCATCAAAGCATTACACCACTCGATGATTGATCTTGCATCTATCAATTTTGTACTGTTTTTATACTTTAACTCTTCTCATGCTAATGCTCTTTTCATGCATGCTCCTGCACCATCATTCTCTCCCTTTCCATGCCCATCCTCACAAAAGTTCCACATATGTTGTACACCTATAATGACATGCATCCTCCTCAACTAGTAGAACATGCGTGAGTTCTTGAACTGTGCTACACAGTTATCCGACCATATTATATGTTGACCGTATGCTATGCCCCTCTGAGCCAAATCATTGTAGAACATTTGGAAGCAACCTTGCATAAACTTTGGAGAGTGTGTGTGATCATCACTAATATAAAAGTGATTCTCCTTCAATACCTTCCTTTGGTCCTATGTACTATTAGCTTCATGAATGAATGCTATGTGTGCAAATATCAAAACCTATGTGGAGTTGTAATACTGTGACTACACCTCACGTTGTGGCTGAAGAGTGTAGTTCTCTGTAAAGTCAACCACTGATACTATGATGCCAATTGGAAAGGTGTCCTTGCATATCTTGAATTGTGTGTCCAACCATCGGGATCTATGGGTATGCTTACATACTCATACACTATATTGTCATGAAACATGGACATAAGCTAATACACTGGAATCTTCTGAATAACCAAATCACACATTTTTGCTTGAGACCCATCTTTTGTAGCGTATGCCATTATTTTCTACTTCCCGAACTCTATTAGTTTCTATCCCACCTCATATGTGCTTTCCATATGTTGACATATTGGCATACGCTACAAGCCACCACAATGTTGACATGAACCATCCAAGCATGTCTTGTAGAATATTTGACCATCCTCTATTTCAGATAATTTTTTTGATAAGAACTCTCTTGAATATTTTGGTGGGGATTCTATGCCACAATCCTACAAAACATTGTTAGTATGCAAATCCAAACATATAGAATGATAAACATCATAATGGTTAGAGAATTCAATATGTAGTCTACAACAACAAGTAGTGTGTGTGATTTATCTTGACATAAAAAGGTTTAAGAATTTCAAAAAATATTTGAAAAATACTAATTTGAGGATAATCCTTTTGAAATTTATGAAAAAATTGGGTTTGAGTCATATCCAAAAAATTCTTTGGATGTGGCTCATGGTTTCGACCACTGATTCTCCTTCTTACCACATCCCTTTGATTTGGAGATGGCCTTGTATTATTCTTCTAATACTCTTCAATTAGTGTTCTCAATACTTCAACAACTTATTTATCTTTTTCTGGCAGTCTCCCCAAGAATGCCCATGATTCATTTGAATCGGTGCCCTCAATTCTTTTCCATGTTTTAACGAATTTTGATAAAGAATTCTCATTTGTTCACTCGCCTTTCAAATGAGACAAGCTCTCTTTGTTTGACTACTTACCAAAGTCGATGTAATGACACTTTGAGTGATATTACTATCCTTTGAGTGTGAGGTCTTACCCACACTCTCATAAGCATCCATTATATTCTTCACAATATTGTTTTCACTTGATGCATTTGATGTTCTCAACCCAAGAGTCTTCATGATGTTTCTATACTTTATACCCCACATCATTTCAACAAATAGTTGACATCTTGTGGTCTCATTTATCCTTTCAAAGAATAAATTCTAAATCTTATCAGCATATATTCTACAAGAGTGTGTTGAAATCTTACCTTCCATGTGCTGCAAAATATCCTCATCAATATTAATCAAATACTTTGGATTTCTACACAAAATTCTAGGTGGTGTTCTCCTAGGTACATGCATCTCAACATTAGGAATTTAATCAATATTTAATTGAGGTGGGCTAGATTGCGTACCTTTGATCGAGAGTGGAGTAGAAGACATACCTTGAGGTTCATGTGGGGATGATGGCATACCTTCATCAAATTTGAGTGATGATACATACTCTCACCTTGAGTTGCGGTGGATTTTGTCCAACCATATTCACTTGCAGTAGATGGTGTCCCTCCATATTCGCTTGTGCTTAATGGTGTCTTTTAGTATTCACTTGCAGTAGATGGAGTGTCTCCAACTACAGTATTTGAATTTGTTCTACCATGACTCTTTCACATTCATGCCCTTTGTGCGACCAATGCTTGTTCTCTTTTTGATGGTTGAAGTTCCTCTTCAATTGGCTTGTTTTCATCAATCGTATCCAATTTCTTCTTTACACGATATGTCGCCACCCATTCTCTCTCCTTTTCTTTGAAGGTTTCATAGTCTTCATTTGTTAATTTTTTCCTTGTTCGTTTCTTCGGCATGGTGGATAATTTTACCTATAGCATGGTAATGAGACAAATATTAGCTCCTAAAAATGTATCCATTCAAAGAAATGAAATATATGTCATTCAAATCTTTATAAAAAATACTTACAATCATCATGTACAAGAGTATTTCTAGTATGGAAAAAGTTGTGTAGGGGCATGCCATGATTACAAGATAGGCTCAAAATGGAAGCATGGACAAGGCATGTGAATTCAAATTCCTTGGCAAACTAGTGGAGCATTGACAAGCTAGCTCACTCACTAGCCTGCCAATGCGGTAGGGTTGAGAAGGTAGGGGTAGTGTATGCCTCATAGAAATCACTGTGAGACCCCATTTCTATGAGGCATATGCTGCCCCTACCCTCTCAACCCTACCACATTGCAAGTTAGTGGAGCATTGGAAATGTGGTAGGGTTGAGAAGGTAGGGGAAGCATATGCCTCAGAGAAATGGACTCTCACGATGATTTATATCACCATGAGACTCCATTACTATGAGTCATACGCTGCTCCTACCTTCTCAACCGTACCACATTGCAAGCTAGTGGAGCATTGGCAAGCTAGCTCACTCCACTAGTTTGTCAATGCGGTAGGGTTGAGAACGTAGGGGCAGCGTATGCCTCATAGAAATGGTGTCTCATGGGGATATGAGATGCCATGTCTATGAGGCATACACTATCCCTACCTTCTCAACCCTACTGCATTGGAAATCTAGTCCTCTCCACCCTAAACACACTTTTAAGGTTTGAAAGTCATTTAAAATGGTGTGTTGACCCATTCCTCTCACCGTGGCCATTGTAACTCAAGGAATGGGTCTACAACATCACTAAAAAGGTGTGGGAATATTGAGTAAGTACAAGGTAGGTCAAAAGTTGAGTTGGGCATGAAGCCTTGTAGTGAAATTTGGTGTTTTCCATGTGAATTTGAGAGGTTTTGACATGTTAAAGTGAGTATTGTGTTAGGGAAGCATTGTTTCTTGTTAAATTGAGTTTTTGCGGGCCATTTTAGACCTATTTGAGGTGGTCGCATGTTGTGATAAGGTTGGGAAGTGTCTTTCCCAATAAGCCCTAGGTTATTTGGCTTAAAAAGAGGGTTTTTGGTTTTTGGTTTTGATTGCATGATAGGATACACCTTTCCCCATGTTACTAATCAAGGAAACATTTAAAATATATCACAACTAAAAGTGGTGAGGTAGGTTTAGTGATGAGGTAAATTTATAAATAGAGATGAAAACCAAAATATTTTCTAAGATCTATCAATATGGGAGGGTATATTCCAATTTTTTAGATACATGTATGGAAAATTTGGTAGCATAGACAAGGCAATTAGCTGCTTGGTATAATTATTTGACAAAATACCTTGATGAAAGCTTTGGAGAGTGGTATATACATCCATAATAAAGGATTGAGAAATGATGTTTTATTCTACTTCCTTAAAACATATGTCATATATATGTGTATACAAAATGTGGAAGCATCACAAGGTAAGTCAATTGTTAAATAACAAAATGCCTCAAAGAGATGTGGTTTAAAAATGTAATTGGAAAGTGTATAGAATTGTGTAATTTAAGATGTGCATTGACAACCTAAAGTTATAATGACAAATAGACAATGATCAACATGGAATATGCAAAATAACATAAATGAAAGCAAGCCATAATAGAATGAAAGAAAATGTGTAAAGACTTCACATACCTAAAAAACTAGAGTTTCAAATGGAGGAGTTCAACCCAATTATGTATTCTTAGCTTCTTCTTTCTTCAAACTCCTCAAAAATTTGACTTTTTCAAAAGCTTGTTTACCTCCAAACTTCAATTGTATATTAGTTTTCAATGAAATTCAAACTTGAATTGATATTATATGTCTTTCACCATGAAAAATCTGCTATTTCATGCAAAGGTGGTAGAAAGATCATGAAAAAGGTGGTGGAATGTAAAAAACATCCATGCACACTTCACAACATCATCAAAAAGCTATTTTTTGTCAGAGCACACACAAAACTAGGAGAATATGCAGTATGTGGTCCTTGAGATCATGGGTATATTGATTTTTTTTACCATTTTTAGTGAAACACAAAACAAGTTCACATTATAACGTGAGTCCTAAAATGGCCATATCTCTACTTCAAAACGTGCTTGTGTTATGAAAAAGTTGGTTTTTTAATAGATTACCTTTCTCTCTATTTGTCTATACCCTATCTACCCTAATTTTATCTCTCTCCCCTATACCTGCTACCGTTAACCCTTATACCCTCTATCCTCTACCTTTTATCTCTCACCCACTCCCTCCCTCTCTCTCTCTCATCTCTCCCTCCTACCCCCTCTCCCTCTCTCAACTCCCTATCTCTCTCTCTCACTCACTCCCATCTTTCTCTCTCTCTATGTGCTTCTCACCACTCACCCTATTTCTCTCCACCAACCTTTAAACCCCACCCCATCTCTACCCTCTACCCTCCACCCTTAAAACCTTATACCCTATATCCTCTACCCTTTATCTCTATCCCACTCCCTCCCTCTCTCTCTCTTGAGTCTCTCCCTCCTACCCCCTCTCCCTCTCTCAACTCACTCTCTATCACTCACTCACTCATATCTCTCTCCTCTCTCCCATCTACCCTTAACCCTTATACCATCTCCCCTCTACCCAATACCCTCTACCCTCTACCCTCTACCCTTAAACCCTAAACCCTTAATCCCTAATCCCTCAACCCTTAAACCCTTAAACCTAAACCCCTATACCCTCTAAACCCTTAAAAAATCAACCCTAAACCCTA
>VDFB02192939.1:0-12602 GCA_007258455.2 Sequoia sempervirens
TACAACTATAGAATAAAAGAACAGATAATAACCTTAGATTGGGCATCCAAATGAGAGATTTTGCTCATCCATTTATACAAAATAATGAGATATTGATGCCTAAGGAAATGGTAAGCCAATCAACACCACTCAACCATGCAAGTTGACACATCTCATACAGAAAAGGTGGAAACATTCTAAGCTAATATTTAGCCTGGTAAACAAAAAATCAACCTCCTTGTTTGACAACAATACTTGTCTAATTGAAATATGCACATCTTCTATAGATGAGAATCAAATTTCAAGTATGAAAGACTTCTACAGGGAACAAAGAATTCATATTGTGGCACCAAGTTTTAGCGCCTTCCCTATTCTTTCGCCCATAGGTTATCCAAGGAAACAGTTAACATTCTTTTGGCAACACATATTTTTGTCAACTTAGTCATAGGTTGGTTGATCGACATACTAAGGATTAATTGACTCCCTTGTAATAACGTGCTTTGAAGAGATTTTGACTAAGAACATCTATTGTTGTGGTTTATATCCGTTATTCATGCTTTTTAAATACTTCAAACAACAGACTTAATTTTATTATTTCCATCACATATTATGACTATGTTTCATTGCATTGGCAATGTGCTGCTTTAAAATAGTGATGCATTTATATTAGATCTACCATGGCTTATAACTGTAAATCAACCTTTATCATAGTTCATCCATGTCACATTATATATATATATATATATATATATATATGTTTATATATATATATGTTTATATATGTATATATGTCAACAATCATTGACAAATAAGTTTTTCTAAATATTCCACTTGTTATTTGAATGAATAATTCCAAGTTAACATTTCATACAAAATATCATTTGTATATATATATATATATACCTCTATGTACATGTATATGTATGTATACATATATTGATATATTTGTATGGACATTTCCATTTTTCACACATACGTATATATCGAAACATGTATACATTGTATATATGTAGATATCCTATATATATGCATTCGATTACAATCAAGCACATAAATAATTACTATCATATTGATAGGAAAATATACGTGTGATGTATATATACATATATACATACATGTCACATTATTGATTATCTCATCGATATCACCATGCTCATAAGCAACATGTCCATAAACATGCATAGGTATGTCTACCTATGTACTCTCATGTACATGTTCATGCGTATGGTTTATTGTCAACATGCATATGCATACATATACATACATTCAATGTGTGTTCACCTCATCAATCAAGCATAGTAATATAAAGAAGAAATCATAAGCACCAAACATGTATAAACATCATCTAAGAATGCACTCAACAATAACCAATATTCTTCCTAATGCAAACACATCATACTAAAGGAAGACTTACCAATTTCCAACACGATGACTTGACTCAACCATTCTATTGAGTGTGTGTATAATCTCAATTAGGTTTTGCTACAAGGTTACCCAACCAAGTTCTTCTCTTGAGTGATACTTCCCTTCGCTCCTAGAGGATTGAATACGAACTTGCATTCAACTTAACACATTTCCATGGTAGTCAACCATTCATTAAAACAAGCATTTACATAATACTTTTCATTGTAAGAATATCCAATTCAATAACCATTCAGATCCATTTATGCATTCCATCAAATAATATTAAATGAGATAAACATCATTCATAATTCTCTGATAAACAAAGTACAACCACATATATTTCCAATCAGAATTTCAAATACATTCACACATGCAACAATTTACCCTAACATAGTCATAGTAAATAGGTAAACATAGAATGGAGTGTGACATGGAATGTAAGGGCCCAAAATGGATTTGAATGAGGAAGGAATAAATTTTTTAATAGAAGGGCTAAAAATGTATTTGGAATAGGAAGGAATGGGTTTTGGAATATAAGGGCCCAAAATTGATTTCAAAGGTGATGGATGGGGATGTTTGGATTTAGATGGAGGTATTTGGGTTTTGTGAGGAATATCAATTTCTTGGGCATGATATTTGTATCCAAGGCCATGATAATTTGAATTTTCTTTAATGTGAATGGGTTCTAAGATGCCTTTCTTGTAGAGGCCCAATCCTTTTCCTTGATAGTGCATGGTTTGGTAAATAATTTTAATAGTGGGATACTTTTTGTTTTGGAAGCAAGAATTATATCCATTTTTAGGAGGATATGAGGTGGAAGGAGTTATATATTCTTGCAACTTTTTGTTCTTGGATCTTGGAACACACTCTAAAGGTACTCTATTTCTATATAATTAAGTTAAAATTTACTAGGTATTTTACTCTAGAGTGGAGACTATATTGGCATAAGTTTCCCCTTCCAAGTTACATACATATCTTAGGGTTTCAATGGTAATGAAGTGTAATTATTAGGGTTATGAATATGTTTCTGGCTTAACCAACACAATACCAAAAATAGGGGATACCAAGCTAGGGCATGTGAGTTTGAATGAGTTTTGAGATATAATTGAAAAGCCTAACCCTCCACCCATTACACAGAGGTTAATTGAGAGTGGATTATTACAAAATTTTTCCTTCCTAGTGGAAATTCAATGTCCAAATTTTATTGTGGAATGTATAAAACATTATGACTCTAAGACATGAGAGGTCAAAACCAATGAAAATTCCTAAGTATATTAAGATTGGAGGATTTGATGGTGCTACACTAAAACCTCCTAAGTATGCATAGGATAATTTTTTCCTAATATAATTATGTAGGAAGGTTGCAAAAGTTAATAGGATGCGTCAGGAAAGGAAAAAGGTTGGCATTCATTTTCCTATTGGACTTGGCTATTTCTCATGCAATTCCATTTTAGATGCACTCAACATTGAGAGGGACCTAGTTAAGTATACCCTGTAATTTTATGATGCTAGATTTCATTTTGATAGAAAAGATTTTGTAAAAAATAATTCATATAGCTGGGTCCTATATTTCATCATATTCCTAATCTAGAAGATTATTGGGTTGATTGTGCTGATGAGTATGAAGTAAGGAGAAGTAGTTGAATGGGGTTGTCCTTGGGGAAAATAAGGGTATTCAACCTATATTGGGATATCCAAGGCATTGAAGACGATGAATCAGATTTGGTGGATCCCATTTTTATCAAGCATGTTTCCATTCAACCTTTTGTGTCTATGGATTGGAACTTCAAAGACATTGAAACCATTGAGGCGAAGACTACAATCATCTTAAGGAGAAAAAAAGATTGGGTTACTAGGAAGAACACAAAAAAGAAACTTCCCCAACCAGGTCACGAAGCACTCAACCTTAGGGAGAGGGTAGCCATCCTCCCATAACTTCAAGAATGTATAAAATTTACTTCACATCAAGTTTCGTTGGAGAGTCAAGGTGGTGGAGTGATGAACCCTCGTAAGGATATTTCTAGAAAAGACATGTGGGGAAGATGCTCTTGACCCTCCTTAACAAGATAAGGATGAAGAAAAAATTAAAGGGGAAGAAGAAACAGTTCATGTTTCTACCTCTCCATCTCATGCAAATACGTCTTCTTCCTCTCCCAATTCTTCTCCTATTGGAGAGGTACATGTATCTACTAGGGTTGGTCCTACCCCACCTTCTTCTCTAGAGAGTGAGCAATCCACTACTCCCTGATTAAGGAGGACTCTATTTGGCTCCTCTAGTTCTAAACCTATTGCCACTCCTACCACTTCCTCTTGGATTGAATAGAAATTTTCAAAGAAAATAAAGATGGTTCAGGTGAGTCTTCCAAAGAAAGATCTTATAGGTCAACTAATCCAAAGGACTCCTAAGCCTAAGAAACTGAAGACTACATCTAGCTTATTAGAGGATGACAATATAGGGAATATTTGTGTGGATGTTTCTCACCCTTTGATGCAAAAATAAGTTATCTAGGCAATTGCCATTGATTTCAGTCTCACCAAAGTAAACCTAGGGTCATCTATAAGGGATGGAGATGTGCATAATTTTCAAATAATAATAGATAGGTTGGTAGAGTGAACTATCAAAGATAAGAGAAGAAAATATGAATTGAAAAGCCAAATTAGAGTATTGAATGAATGTTTGAAGTTTTTCTTTGTCATTGCTCCTTAACCTATCATCCAAGCTGAAGCTGCATTTTTTCTAACATCAGTAGTCGAGAAATAGGTGGTAAGTAAGATATATAATTACAAGATATTTATAGGTGAGTGGATTGAATACATATTGAATAAGGGAAATCAATTCATATTGGATATGAAAAAGGTGCGCTAGAATGCATATAATTTAAAGATAGAGGTAGAAAAAGAAATTGCCTTAGCTAAACATGAAGAGATGGTGTGGACCAACACCCTAGGTGAAGTTAAGGGAATGATGGATTTAGGACCTAAGAAGCTAGTCAATGAAAAGATCCTTCTAGATATTGTTGAAAACTATTGTGTGATGTGGAAACAAAGTGTTGAGTGGAAAATCTATGTTATCAAGAATTTAAGCTGATAGGATTTTGGTAAAATATTAATGGAATGCAATGCAATCAATGAGGAAGTCTATAAGAAATTATTTGGGATTGGTCAAAAATTTATGAGAGAAGGGGATAGTGGTGATGAAGATGAGAAATTTTTGAAAGATAATTTTATAAAGATGAATGATGGTATCACTGATACTCAAACTTTCAAAATTGAAAGCCTCAAAAGATTTAGAAAAGTTGATTTGGTCTTGTTTCAATTAGTTGAGCTAGCTACCACTTATGAAAGAAGGCTTGAAGCAGGGTGAGATAACAAAGTAGTTTGGAAACTTCGAGTTGGAAATGTCACAATTCCTCAACACAAGGAGATACTAGCTATCATAAAGTATTTCAAAGCTTTTCAAAAGAGGACTGCCACATCAATGGTCTAGTTAACCAAGGAACTTGCCATTGAAGGACCACCTTCATGACTTTTTAGTTGCTTTCTTTATTTTAAATTCATTCAAAAAGACTTGTATTTTTGGGTAGTTATCTTTAAAAGAAGTGGTTACAAATCCATTGGATATATATGTAACTAAGATGAACTCTCTCTTAAAAATTCTAGAACTTGATACTTCAGTTTCAATATAGTATGCATGATTTGGAACCTCTATATGTCTATGTGTGTTTAGATTCCATGAAGATAAATTGAATATCTTAAATTTCTATGTTTAATCTATTCTCTTTTAGTTAAATTATTCTTGTGTGAATGTGTGGTTGTTTTGTCTTCGTGATTGGTTTTATTCCTAGGTTGTATTGAATTGAAAACAATTCACTTATATGATACATTATACCTGTGGGTCTTAGTACCGGTAGTCTTAATATTTTTAAATTCATTGCATCTGGTATTGGAAAGTATTATGATATTGGGTTTATTTACCTTTACTAATTTTGGGTTAGAAGCTTATAGATATTTTACTTTAATTTTTTTTATGGTTTTATTTAAAATATAAGAGGAAGTTGTACCTCTGTAAAATTTAGAGAGTGGTCATTTCTCAAAAGGAACAATTATCTTGAGTTGTTGGAGACAATTGCACCTTTTCAGTTAAAGATTTAAGAATATGAGAATAAGTCTCAAGTTGCCAATCTATTAGCCAACATACTTGAAGAGGTTTTTCCCATGTATATCTTGTGTAATGTGTAAAATCTATGCTTTTATTTTTATTTTATTTTATAATGATCAGTATCCTATAATTATGATTTTCTCCATGGTTTGAATATAGTGAGTGGTTTCTTCTGTCAGGAATACTTGTGCTTTGATCCTTCTATGACTTCTCTCCTGAGTGTCATGGTGCACAGTTTGGTTGATGATTATAATTTTGCATTTATGGCTCATCTAAGTGAATTGAGACCTCGATTGGGGGGCTCGATGTGTGGTATGGTGAAAAATATCTTTAATGCTATTCAATTTCTACTAAGGCATGCTCTAGAGGACCCTGATGAAGTTCCTTTCTTCACTTCTCCCTCTAATCTTGCCTCTTCTTTTGAGAGTGGCACATAGGTTTGTTGCATTTCCCTGCTCAGGTGGTTTTGGCTTTTGTTGTTAATCTCCAATATTATGTCTTGTTCCCTTGTGGCTACATTTGTAAATCATTATTTCCATCTAGGAAATTTTGTTCTCCTTAAATTATGATGGAATTGTAAAATTGTTTCCTTTCTTAGGCAAGAATTTTGAGTGTTTTCTCTGCTTGTCCCTACTATGTACATCTTTTCAATATTTTTAATAGAATTTTTACAATGGCCTGGCCACTTTTACTTTAAAAACATGATTAGTATCCTAAGATTTTTATTTATAACATGGTATCAAACTCAATTAGGATATACTAATCATTTACAATGAGTTGATTCAATTTATTTATTATTTTCTTAAATTACTTATATCATTATGTTTGTACTAAGTTAACAACAATATTTGTTGAGATTTGTTAAAAGTGCAGATTCATTTGAGAAAGCTTGGAATGCATTTTCATCTTCTTAAGTAGTTATATGACATTATTTAAGCATGATTTGTTCCAACAAGGTTAGATTTCATTTCAAATAATATCAAGTGTATATATACAATTAAGTAATGTATAATGCTTATTTTTTAAGTATTAAACTTCATAATATTTTTAATTCAAAATTATTTCATTATAATAGAACTACATTATAACAATACATTTTAGTGGAAATTATATAGCAAGTTGTGCTTCTCTTAGTAGACCAATCTCCTATTTAATAGTCAAAATTCATGATATTTGTTGTTGTTCTCCTCTCATGTAAATTGAGTGTGTTGTCATCAATACATTAAAAATCTTCAAAATACATTCTAATAATCATTGAATTTATTTCTAAGACAACAACCTTATACATCAAATTTAGAGTTTCTAACAATATTAATTACTAATATCTATTAATCAAATCTCTATAAAGGTTGAAAACACTATAAAAATTAAAGTCCATATAAAATTTTAAAACAAGCCTAGGTCTCTAAAAATTGAAAGGGTCTATTTTCAATCGATCAAAGAAAAGTCATTGAGTTGTGACTATTCATGATACCCCTACCAATAGTAAGCCATAATTTATTTATTGCACAACATATGCTTTATTTTTCTTTTAATCCTCGTCGACACACTAATAGTATGGATAACCCTCTTATCAACATAAAACCATTCACCATCTTCACAAGTCATCAAATTTAGGGATGTAGTATCCCTCTATTCACAACCTTTCATGATAAAATAACAATGAAAGATGTTGATTGTAGTCATAGAAGTAGGTTCCTCCTATGTCGCCTATATATTTAAACTAAGGCCATAACATAAAACTCAATTTTTAAAAAAAATTTGGGTCGAGTTATGTAAACAAATTCATGCTTAAAGGAATTACTTCATAGTAGTAGTAGAGTTTCCTTTGGAAATCTACATCATGTGGGAAAGTTTGAGTTCTCAAGACGAGGTCTGGACATAAAATGTTTCATGTGAGTCTGAATAATTTATTATTCTAGGTTTGATTTCCTAACATAACACTCACTTATTAATAGGACCCTTAGACAACCATTGCTATACAACTTATCATTGCGGTATTTATTTGAGGATAATGAAATGAGGCCTTGAGTTAAGAATTTCCTCTAAGGATACTTTGTTTGACGTATCTAGAATCATTGTTACAATGCCCCTTTAAGCGAACAACCAAATGAAAATAATAATCTTTTAGTTTGAAAGTCTATTATACACTAACCTATGTTATTTCATTTTACTATCTCTTTTGTTAGACATCATCCTAACTGATAAAATTAATAATTTGTAATAATTATTCAAATTTAAACTTTTAGACACATTTCATGTAGTCTTCCAAGCACCGAGATTTCCATTTCTATGTTCTTTTTTTTGTAACTTCATTTCTTCCAAATATTTGTCATAAAATATCTAAGAATAATAATAATAATTTATTTACAAGCTATATTGAAAGAAGCATCAATAATCAAATAAACAAATTAATATTTAACTATAACCCATTAAATAATTGTTAACGATTAACCATATTAACTTTTTACCAAAATAAAATAAAATAAAATATTGATTTAACAAAATCATTAATTTTAAATTAACAAAACAACAATTAACATTCTAGTAAAATTGAATAATGAAATCTTTAGAATTTAATGACCATTATTTTGGTTGTTATTTTATTTGTACCCTATTTGTCTAAAATCATTACTAAAGTCTAACATTATACCACTTTACTAATCTTATTATTATTACTATTTTTTTTAATTTATTTATTCTATTAATAAACTCATCAACTAATTTAGTGGGCTCACTTTAGTCATTTTAATATAGAAGTCTAAATCACATGTTATTTCTTTTTTTTGTTTTATTGCTTTAGGTTGTAAATTCCCTTAGGAATGTTAGACTATGATTTAAGAATTATTTCTCCTCCATAATTCCCTCGAATTCCTCTCTCAGTCTAGTTTCTTTTTTTAATTGTATGAAATCAAACCAACCTAAGCTCCTCACGTGACTTGTCTTTTTTTTTTTTGAAAACGTGGAAGAAATGAAATGGGCCCCACCAACACTTGGGAATTTTTTTCCCACTAATGGTGATAAGTTTAACATATTAAAGTGAGCCAAGTTTCCTTAATGCTGGCAATAAAGTTTTAGGCGCATTATTTAATTCGGTCTACTTAGTTAAGAAGGCCCAAAGAACTCCATTACAAATTATGTATGAAGTTTCCTCACGTCCATTTCAAATGTACTGGGCGCCATCTTGTGATGAGTTGGAGTGACGATTTTTCAGCAATTAAAATAATAAAAAAAAAAAAAAACATTAAAGGAGTTGCCCTAAAGGAAACCCTATTCTCATTGTCTTTCATCCACAGTGAGAGAATGGTAGCGGCGGAAGGGTTGGTTGCTGCTGCAAATCAAATTCCACCACTGCTAAATCTTATTTTCGTTTGCTTCTATTTGCTGTGTCGATTCTTCTCCTTATGTTGGTGTCGGTGTCTTACTCTCCCAATCCTACGTTCCCTTTTCTTTTGAGTCACATTTTTTTTTTGTGTGTATGTTATTATGGAAATTCTGTTAGTCTGTTTCGATTTCCCCAGTGTGCTGAAAGATTCACACAGTGTATAAGGGTGGAGGTGAAACTACATGGAGGCAGTTTACTCTTTCCTTATCATTATTTTCTTTTTTTGAAAAACAAGTCTGTTAAAAAAATTATACATGTACTGTATACAAATATAAATCAATGAAATACTATAACTGTGGTCACTTAAACTTGCATGCTAATTGCAGATCTAATATTTTGGGTATTTGCATTTATTTATTTATTCTGGTTATTCTGGGTTAACACCAAATGAAGGTTTTCAATTCTACATATTGCTCATTATATCTCTTTTGTTGAAAGAGAGTATTTGCTTATTTTTGATACCTATATACCCACTTCATTTGTCCCAATTCCCTAAGGAAACAACTATATACCTATTGGCCATTGTATCACAGTCATAGCTGTATATTTTGTTTTGTTTTGTTCTTTTGTTCTTTTTTTTTTAATTTAATTTATTTTATTTTTTCTAAAATTTTCTTACCATTGCTAAACGTTTAGAGATATCATATGTTCCTCTTCCCATTGGTCTATGTAACCTAGTATCCTACTCTTCATTACAGGGAATACAAATATTCGACCATAGCAGTGCAAAGAGTTACAGCATATGAGGAAAATATCAGTGAACCAAGGATACTTTTGCAATATCATTTTATCATTCTTCCCATAACTAAGTAAAAGTAAACTTGTGTATTTTCTTGTTGCATGTATAGTGTTTTTCTTTTCTTTTTAATCTTCTACAGAACCACAAGTCATTCATATGCTACAATTTCTTTCCGAGATACAAATCAACAAACAGAACAGAGTTACGACATTTGCTACAACAATCATTAGATAGCAGGTCATATGGAGGTACAAACTATAGGAACTTGCTTCCACTGTAATAGTTATCTACTGAAATAGATATTCATGTAACAATATGCCATGACACTTATTCACAAAAGAAAACATTACTACATTTTATGACCTTCAGCCTTGTTCTTTTCTATGTTGCTTTATGTGTTACTAACTTCTTTTTTTTTTCTGTAAACATCTTATTTCAGATCTAAGATTTACTTCCCATCACATTCCATAGTAACATCTTTCACCAGGTGTGAATCATAATGCACTCCAACTGAATCATAATTGTGGCATACATCTTTCAACAACATAGGTTGTACTGTTACAACAGTTTGGTGGTGTGGACAAGAAAGGAGGGGTAGAACCACAACTTCTTTATGAACAGGCCTCCTTATTGATCCACATATCTGCACATAAAACAACCAACTCTCCATAACCAGTGGGAGCTCTCCTCCCAGCCATAGGGCTAAAATAGCCCACCCCCGAGCTAGGGGAAAACCAAGGTGACCAGGTTGCACAACTTCACATTTTCTTCATGACATAAACATATTGCAGCAACATAACCACAAAACCAACAAGCACTTAACACATAATACTTCATTCAAAGACTACATTACAAGTTCAAACATCACAACACATGCACACAAGACTCATTTCCATGAGCCCCAAAAAGGGGGAGTGGGGACATCTACAAGAGAGGGGAAGAGTAGCAAAATTTTCTGTATAACCAGCTTTGTAACTATTCATTCTCATCACATAACCACCACTATACTTTCATTACACAACCCCTACATACACCCAAATCATCTCCATACATGTCATATATCACATTAACCTTCACCACACAACTAAGAGCAAGTTTCATGGGTACTCATACCCTCAAAATCAACCCCTCTATGGACATCTCACCCACTCAAAACCCCATACATAATGAGACCTCCATGCTATGGTGGCTCATTCAACACAACAAGCAATTTCCAAACAAAACATTCAGCACAATAAACAATTTCAAACCCAACATCCATAGTGAACAACACAAATTTTCACAAAAAAATAAAATAAAAAATATCACATTCATTTCCATGAAATTGACACAAGAAGGGTAACAAATACCAACCTACAATGTCTTCAAATTGGCAAGGTGAATGATATCAGCAATCCTCACTCCAAGCTTTTTGCTTCCAATCTTCTTTCACACTCCTCCAAGTTGATACACCCCAAACTAGTATGAATGAGTAAATCCCAATGCTGGAGTCTTTTCAAAACCCAAACTCTCCTATGAACCCTAATTCTCCATCCTCAACTGTGAGTGCACAAGTGTCACCTTCACAATCGATCACCTATCACTCTCTATTCCTTTTCACAATTTTGGTGTGTGTTCTTTTAAGCATGCCTAAATCCCATGCCTTATCCACTTTGAATTTTCGTCACTTTTGCAAAGTGCTTCATAAAAGGGGTCTTAAGGCTTTAAAATTTATTTTTAAACTCATGGAATTACCCCCAAGCCCTAGCCTTATGACTTAGGTTCAAGAACACAACATAAAACATTAAGAAAACACATTAAATCACATTAAAAATTTGGGCTTGAAATTTCACCAACATGAAATTGGCTATGAAGGTAGCCGCAAGATCTAGAGAGCCTAATGAAAGCACAAATGAGAGAGAAAAATAATATGACAAGAATGGCCCGTATCCAATGTCAATAATATGAGAGAATGGTACTCAATACTCAATACAATGCATAGGAGACCCCTTGGATATATAGCCAAGGTGAGAATGTAGGAGGGCATAAGATTATGACAAGTGTCGTAATCTTATGACATGTGACAACAATGAAGAGTTATCACTCCATCTAAAGTGGAAAAAGATAATGTGATAATCTCCACAAAAGGTGGATCTCCCACAAAAGGTGGAGAGATGATCACATGATGTGTCCACAAAAGGTGGAAGTGATGAGGTATGAGATGTCAAGTCCACAAAAGGTGGAAAATCTCCAACAACCTCCTATGTGGTCCCTAAGTAAACTTAACTAAGGTGTAATTATGACCTAGGACAGGTACAAGACATTTAATTACACCAACACCTATAGAGATGCAACTTAAGGGAGTGGTGCACACAAATGCAAAACAATGCAAGATGGGTCCCGGCTACTAGGCATTGGGTACCATATTGCAAATGATGAAATCTCTCACAAGTGGAGTAAAAGATAGAAAACCCGATTGGGGAAAAACTACCCCCGAAAAGAGAGATGAGATACAAAAAGCTAGGAACATAGCATGAGAAGGAAAAAACCCCATGTGAGGAAAAATTCCCCCCCATACAAGAGAAGAAGAGAGACAAGGTAGCCCCCCCTCAATGTACAATGATCACCCATGGAAGATGCTCAAGAAGGAATGAAGAAGCTGCTCCAAAACTGTCGAACAACGTTCCTCCCCTTGGGAAGAAACAATACCAAAGGTGTATGAATGAAGTCTCCCCAATCCACAAGTGAAGAAGGAAGAACCCTCAAGATGTAAGAAGTCTCTGAAATCTGCTCAAGTGTCCCTATGTCGATGCCGAAAGATGCCTTTCCCAAACCATGTGAAGCTGTAATGTAGTCACCTCCTAGAATCTGTGAGAAACCCTTTGCAACAACAATCTGATCTGCTGAAAAAGACAACTCAGGATCTAGCAAGGATGAAGATAGAACATACTCCAAAG
>VDFB02192940.1:0-15777 GCA_007258455.2 Sequoia sempervirens
TATTTTCTATTTCTCACATTAAGTACCCCTGGATGGTTTACCACCAGTGTGGATAAAGAACATTCTAGAAGTTTATCTCTCTTATTTGCAGCTATTTCTATTCATTGTAAAGCTAGTTAGTAGCAGTACTACTTGGCTATTTCATTTATTGCTGCAATTTGTACTTGATTTACCTCCACGAATTGAGTGGTTAGAGTTTTAAGAATAAACATCTTTCTTGATTGTAAATTCCTCCCACAAAATAAGTGGTTGTGTGAACTGTTTTCCCCCTACGAAATAAGTGGAAGAGAGGATTTAATGGTTGGATTGCTGCCTTAATAATGCAATAATCTCACCCACTAAATAAGTGGAGTATTCCCACTGCTTGTGGATGCCTGCATCAGCAGATGAATTGTACTTTCAGTTTAGTTTATACCTAATGATTCTCTGACCATATGTTATCACCTCACCCACATTGGGATCTTGGTGAACATTCTTGGTTAGAGTTACTTTCCATGCTGATTTGCATTTGGAGCCAACGCTAATCAATGGTTTGATGCTGGTTTGTGTGTATAATTTTGGGGAAAAAAGTTAAGGAGAATATTTCAGTGAAGAATTTCAAAATCATCTCCTTGTCGAAGATATCTAGTACCCAAAAGAAAATTCCCCTCAAAAAGCATCAAATTCATGGGTCTACGAACGAAGGGGGACATTTAATTTTTGAATTTTAATAGCCAGAAAAAATATTTTTCCATCAGTTTATTCTTATTCATCTTTGGGTGTAATTTTTCTTGCTTGGCCTTGATAGTTTTCATCATCTTGAAGCTGGCACATTCTGACATATCTATTGCCAATTCATCCCTGCCTCAAAAAAATTTCATCACCCTCTCAAGCATGGGCCTATTTTCTCTATAGGTGAAATTTTAATACTTAGAAATTTTTTTGACATATCATCACCAGCATGGGCGCATTTGAGGGGTCTAGAAGGAAAATTTGGATTTTGCCTTAGAAATTTTTTCTCCATTCATTCTTGTTGTGACTGTTATCTCCTAGAAATGCACCCTATCTATAGTGATGAAACTGAGCTTTCTAGAGAAACATGGGATCATTTCAAGGCTATGGGTCACCTAAAGTTGAAATGAACCTCCGAAGAAGGTCGGCTTCCTTTGTGTTATCACCTAAACTACTAATCTTTATGAGGTAAATAGAGAAGGAATACATGGAAATTGAAACTTAAACCTACGGTGATACACCAAATTGATAGAAATCATGGAATGAGAACAAGATTAACATACACTAAGAAACTAATGAGAGATCTGTCATTTATTCGACATAACTTTATGAACTTATGCATCATTCTTGAAAAGGTTTAATTTGCATATATATATATATTTTAAGAAGCAAAGATGGATTTCACAACTTCAAAGTTCAAATGCAGACTTAGAAAACACAGTTCAAAACTTACATAATCTGAAAAGAAATGAAAACAATATGAAACACCAACGCTGGTTTCCAAGGTAATCTCTGTATGTTATATTCCAGATTCTAGTTGAGTTACAAAGCATACATCAGCTGAGAAAGGATTTAAAAAGAATCACTAACTCTCCGGAATGCATAATCCAAACTCCTTTAAAAAAAAAGGCATAAATGCCATATATACAAAAAGATATCGGCCCCTAGGGCTTACAAAAATATCATTCTTCAGAAAAAATATGCCCTTAGATCTTTTTGATGAAATTAATGTTGCATCCCCGTGTCCATGTCAGTGTGGAGCTGCTCCAGGAGTGGCCTCCTTGATCTTTTGCAACTACCTCATTCACTTCTGGTCTTCGTGTCCCTCGTCTTCGAAACTCCTTGCCGAGCTACTTTGAATGCTTTTGAGCTCAGAGCAGATCCATGTCGTGTTCACTTTGTTGATCTTCTTGGCACCGGTCAAACTGCCAACGGTCCGCCTGTAGCTCCCTCTGATTGGTCGCATAGATGCCACACAAGCTACTTTGGGTAGTCAAAAGCTCTTCATTAGAATCGCATGTCGATGAGACACTAGAAGTGTTTCCCCAATGCGATTAGACTCTTCAGCGATTATCGGCATAGCTCATGACGATCGGCAAGACCACATAGTGAGTTACAAAAGTCATATTAGTATCACAGAATAGCATCGGAAAGACAATCGCTTTCGGCAAGACAACATGGCGAGCCCTCAAGAGTCATACCGATGTCGCCATCTCATTGCCTAGTCATCCACATTCGGCAAGAGTTCCTTTAGTCGGCAGGAGGTCATACCGATCATCGTGAGTTATACTGCTGCACAAGATGTCGCCGAGACCTTCATCTTGTCAGGAAGACATCCTACCGAGCATAAAACTTCCTCTCGGAGTCTCCCCGAGCTTAACATTACGAACCATATCGGCAAGAGTTTGTTGATGTCACCGGAAGATGCATTAGAAAAACTGCTCAAGCTCAACATTTCTTTTCGGTGGGGCCGGCAGAAGTCGGAAAAGACCTCTTGTGAGCCGAAGTCATCTGCGGCGAGTTACATTGATGTGATTTTATGACCCGCGCCGATAATGAGAACAAAATAGTCACGAAGGCTACTCCGTTCTCTCCCCATTCGAAACCATTAGATGCGCTAAGATTAGAAGGTTGCTACGTTCAACTCAAGGTTCAGTACTTAGGAATACCCTCTGTTGGTTTGATGTGAATTGCTGTTTTCACGAGGGGACTTACACAATTGTTCAGGATTCTTGCAGGTAACAGTAGATGGGTAATTTGAAGGGTATTAGTGCAGTGCGGATGATTTGGCAATAAATACGTTTTCCTAAAGCTAACCAGAAATGTGCGGAAAGTAAATGAGTGTAAGGCCTAAGAAACTTATATTCTATTCTAAATGCAAGACATGTGGAGCTCGATTTCAGCAGACTTCGACCGAATTTCACCTAGCATCACGTCGGACAACTTCAGCAAAATTAGTGCAATCTTCAAAGGGATAGCAAAGATGTTGATTCACGATTTAGCATACATACGGCATCGAGAACAAGCATACATAAGTATACGCAAATCTGTCGAAGTTTAACTCAAGATAATGTCGATGAATACGCCAAAGGCGAACTTATCATCAACAAGGTTGCTAGTGGTATGGAATGAAATGAAGCTACCTCAATAAAACACCACACATCAAAGTAAACTTCGCATTAAATGAAGAATTATGCTACTTTCACCTTCTTGGATCGAGAAAGGATGAAGAGACCTTGCTAGTATCCATGACAAAGGCAGATTCCACCATCAATGAAAGATCTATTATCATGAAAGTTTTACACAACAATCTCCACAAATGTTTTCAAAGGGAAAACTTTCTTTCTTCTCCACACTACAAAATGTCTACTCTGCTCTACTCTCTGTTGATGCGATTTTTGTGACCTCACCAATCAGCCGAAGAACAAAATAGTTTGGGGCTACTCCGTTCTCTCTTGATCAAAGTATTCCATGCGCTAAGATTGCGAGAAAGTTCGCATGTTCAACTCCAAGGTTCCTTTAGTGCGAATAGACCCAGTTTGGTTGATGTGTTTTGCTGTGTTCTTCTGAGGGACTTACGCCAATTGTTAGGACTTCTTCACGGTTAGCAGGCGATATATATGATTTGAAAGGAATTTTTGCGTGTATGATTAAGCAATGTGGTTCGTTTTCCTAAAACTAATCAGAAGTATGCGGAAAGTAAAGAGTATAGGGCCTAAGAAACTTATGTTTTATTCTAAATGCATGATATGTGGAGCTTCGTTTTAGTAGACTTCAACCAAACTTCACCTAGCCTCGCATCGGACAGCCTCGGTAAAATGGGGTGCAATCTTCAAAAGGAATAACAAAAAAGATATTCAAATTATGATTTAACATGCACACACCATCACAGCAGCATATAAGCATACAAATCACAATTGAAGTTAAACTCAAAATGACTTCGGTCGACCATAAAGGCAAGCTTATCATCAACAAAGTTTGCTAGTGGTATGGAGTAAAAGTGAAGCTATCTCAATGAAGAAGCACCACACATCAAAGTAAAGCTACTTGCATGAAATTAAGCTACTTGGATACGAAAGGAAGAAGAGACTTTGCTAGCTATTCATGACAAGACGAATTCCACCATCAATGAAAAGATCTATTATCATGAAAAGTGTTACACAACAATCTCCACAAAGTTTTCAAAGGGAAAACTTTCTTTCTTCTCCACAATATGCAAAATGTCTACAATGCTCTACTCTCTAGCTCTAGCTCTAATGATAATGTCCAATCTCACACAATGTCTACTGTCTAATGTATTACAAATGAGGGGGACTCCCCCTTTTATAGCTAGCCAAGTCCCAAAAGATGGCTAGGGTTACAATTAATAGAGTAGCCAGAATTGTGCCACCTCAGCCCTAACCCTAAAAACTGCCAGAATAGGGAGTGGTACATTAAATGAATCAAAGATTCCCACTCACTCCCATAAATAGTAAAGGTAATAAATGCCCATATTCAGTCTTCTAGAAGATCCTCGTCCAGTAGTGCATTCCCACTTGCCTTCTCTCTGACTGCCAACTCAACAAATCTGCCAAGTACAACCTCAACTTCCTGAACCGAAATGGGTGGAACACAATCTAACTGAAACTCTAACACTGTGACTGAATGCTCGTGCCTTGTACAAGATTTTCTCCAAGCAATCAAGGAGTCCTGCGTGTTCTTGATCAAGGTGGAGAAAGTAGAAGTATTCTCGAAATCATCCTGTATGAAGGTCTTAACATCTGAAAAGAAAGGCACCAGCCTACCCCTCAAATTATCAACATTAACCTCATCTGGATTCAACCGCCTAGCAAATATGGCCTCAAAAGTATTATGAACTCCATCAATAATATTAGCCATGGCCTTATGTATCCTGGCTGAATCACCCTTTGTCTACGCATCCGAAGCCATGCCTGTATGATAAGCGAAGAATACCCGCGAGAAATCATATCGGTCATTCTCTGAATGACCCTCCATCCAACCCGACAATCGCTGACGGGCGTGTCTCTCAATGCCTCAAAGCATTTGAATAACTTTTATACGGTAGATAGAAATAAGCCCCAAGCATGATCCACTTTGCATCCATCAGGTGTCAAAATTACTGGGAAGCTGGCGAAAGCAAAAGCAGTCCTCCATAAACTTCTCGTCTCGACCACGAACCCACCGTGACCCTTATGCGCCTCTGTGCCATCTTTCCCAACTCCATCAAGCCGGCTGGTCGACTCTCTAGGTATTATCTCTGCTGGGCTCTATCAGCGGTATATCTTGCCCTCGAGAGGCAGGAGCGATAACGTACATATCCAATTAAGGCCTTACATTGCTCTCTTTTCAACTTCTTATACTTTCCTTCTTTCTTGAATAACCTATCTTTGAGGGCGAGGTAGGAGTTATCACACTCAACAATCTGTGCACCAGTGGGGCGTCCCAAATCCAAAGTCGTGACCACATAATTCTTAGGCACTGCTTCATTTCGGTCACACTCAACTCGTCGCACAGCTACATGAAGGGTACGGGAACCATCCTCTTCAGTGGATATCTTTGAAAATTTTCTTGCTTTCTTCTTTTGTGGAGGTGCACTGATCCTATTCATTAATTGTTCCATCTCAACTGCTGGATCAATCTCCTCACTGGGGCTTCTCCTCATTCTATCCTTAAGCCAATCAGGCACATCGTACTGTATGTCAAAGGCTTGTTGTTCTTGTGCCTCTACTTCTCTAACTTGCTCAACCTCTACATCATTCTGGTGAGGCTCATCGTCCTCAAGTGGCTGAGTATCACCTGACACTATATCATCATCTTCGTTCATAGCCTCCCCTAATTCCTTCTGAAACTGAGGGTCAGTAATAGTCCCCTCATCATCCTGCTGATCAACCCTAACAGGTGCGTTGACGCTTTGGCCAACCGATTCTCTCCGTGGAGGCTGATTATTATCCTGTACTGCCTGCACTTGATTCAATGCAATCCTCTGATCAGCAAATAAAGAGACCTCCTGTATACTTGGAGAACGTGTCTCCAATGGTGATGCAATTGTGACTCGTGGAGGCTCTGGCTGAGCGGTCTCTTGTCGAACTATCTCTTTCTTTCTGGACTCTGGGCCTCATGTAATTTGTTTCTTCCTGCCAGTGGTGGGCGTCTTGTGATCTCCCATCATATTGTAAGTCAAGGCAATTGACCTACTCTTCAACCTGTTTACCCGTCTATCAACCCATGCTCTAGTGAATGTCAGGACAGGAATAGAAAGAGTATCTAAATTTGCAACTTCGGGCTCTGACCAATCTGGAGGTGGAAGTGGAGTATCTCTAACAGTTGCATAGTCTGGATGTACAACATCCATGTCTTCATTCACCTGGTCCGGGACTGGAACAACCTCGCATTCCCTAATGAAAGTAATAGGCAACCGGGAAAACATCCTTTTCTTTACTTCAATTTCATCAGCTGCATCAGCCCAATAATCCTGAATGGTGGCCTTATGTTTAAATTCCTCCGACAGTACCCATTTGATGTTATGATGTGGGTTATAATGCTGTCGGCTAGTATGATATGAGAAATGATAAAACTGAAGCTCACTTTCAGCTTCTCTAGCTGCCTTTATCGAGGGACACACCTCATCCGAGTTGCCCATGACAATTGGAAATTCTATTCCTCCCTTCTTCTTCTTCTTTTGGATTTTATCAAAGGAAAGCAACTGCCTAGATATCTCTAGCATCAATATTCTATTTGTTGGGTACTTAGGCAGCCTATATGGTTATGACGAAAAACCTTGCAGCCTAATATAAGAAAATCTCGGAAATTGTATGAACCAGCACCCATACCTTTCGACTAGCTCCTGGGCATCCCTCGAGATTCGGTGATGTAGTTGCTCCTGAAGCAATCTTGTGATATACATGGTGAAAGAATCGTTGACACGCTTGTAGTGAGTTGTGCTCGACAGGTGCAACTGCGGACAAGCCTCATGAATTTTGAACTGATGAGAGCCACATCCGACAGGTTCTTTGTAAGAGATCCCCCTATACTTTGTCATACGTGCCAACATATAAATGATGTAGGAGCTCATGTAAAATGTCTTCGTTCTTCGGAGGCTGAGGAGCTGCTCATGCAAATTATCACTGATCATCTCGGCCCAATTGACATAGTCTTTCCCTTCTAGCACCAGGTTGATGTAGTAAAACATCCAAGGCTCAAAAATGAAGGACTGCGGGCAACCTCCAACCCTGCTGAGCATCATGATGAGATCATAGTACTCTTGCTTCAGGTCCTGCGCTATGATTTGTTTCGGCAACTTCGCACGAGAAGGCTTGGGAGTGCTCATCCAGTGAATGTTAATCGTCTCCGTGCATCTGTCGAATGTAGAAGCATACATCCGCTCAGCTCGTTCTCTGGATTTGTAAATCATGTTCCTGTGCACCGGGATCCCAAAAGCCTCACCAATGGCTGATGGAGTAAGATTTGCTAGCACTTGGCCATCAGGTGACATGATTGATCGGTGCTCCTTCTCGTAGCAATTAGCACACTCCATCATCAGCTCCAAACACTGTATAGCTGGCGGAAAACCAGCAGCTGCATATAGTCCGCTTCGAACAATGTTGTGCGAAGTATTCGAAGGCCGATGACTACCAATCCCCAACATCCTGTTCTTGAAGGTCTCGAGGTTGACGGAGCCCAAATTGATGTCTGTCAACTTGCCCAACTTCAAAATGAACTTTGATTCCGGCATGAACGTCTTACTCAGCTTCTTGATCACAGCTTGCCTGGATGCACCATTATCCTTGCTAGTCGCCCTTGCCTCAGCCATCTGCAAATAATAAACATTCATCAGCAATTTAATTTATAAAATAAGATAAGACATTGCATAGGGGCTGCAGTTGACTTCTAGAAGCTGCAATAACTTTCTCATTCGCAAACCTCAGCTTCTTCTCCAATAAATTTGAACTTCAACACTTAGAAACGGATTCTAAGTAGACTTCAGTGGCTTCACTACTCTTCAGCAACTCGAACTTCTATAAATTCGTATTTCACCAGCAATCAGCAATCAGCAAATTCGCACTTTTTTAAATCAGCAAGCTCACACCTTGGTAAATTCGTACTTCTTACTTGGCAAGTGCGCACTTCACAAGCTTTAACAACTTCGTACTCTTTAAACTTTCAGCAACTTCTCTGCTTCAAGGCGTCCTCCTTAGCACTGGCAGCAACAAACTAAGCTTAAGCAATCAGCAAGTGCGCCTCTCTTGACTTCAACAATGGCACTTCTCCAGCAACTCAAGGCGTCCCCCTTGTCTAGTCTCAACAACCAAAACTTCGAACTTTTCAAGCAATTCACTGCAATGCTTCACTTAGAGCAAATTCGGCTTCTTCAGCTGTGAAAACAAGTGAGAAACTTCTTCATTTTATAGCTCAAAATCGATCTCTAGAAGGAGCCAATTTTAGCCCGTGCATTAAACTTCCACTACTCCACTTCGAGAATTCGAATTTTCCCTCTCTGGTATTTCTGACACTTGTCTCTCGACGTCGGGAATCTTGCTCTTCTAGAAACTTGACTTTGACTGGCATCTTTTGAATTCATTTTCGAAAAAATTAATTTAAATTCATCTTTTTTAACTCACCAGCCGGAGCTCTGTCGTTTGAATTCGAATTCAACTTCTCCTCATCTCTGGAAAATTTTATCTTCGAAGAATTCAATCAAAATCGTCTAGGCAACTCACTTCAAATTCATCATTTGGAAAAACTCATTTTGAAAACACATTTTATTCATCTTTGCCTTAGAAAATTTTAAATTCTCCCTTAGGAAAATTCACAATTTGAGCACTGATTAAATTCTTCACTGAAAAAGTGTCGGCGAAGTTCAGAAGACTTGGAAATCCATCTATCATCGCGAATGTTCAGTACCCAGAAGAAAATTTTCTTCAGAACGCTTCAAATCCATGGGTACCCAACGAACGGGTTCATTTAATTTTTGAATTTTGAACCTTAGAAAAATATTACTCTGTCAAATAAAATCCATTCTTCGCCTGTGAAGATTTCTTGTTGCTCTGACTTGAAGAATTTGAATTCATCTTGCATCATCATCATCCTCCGGCTTCACTTGTGAGAAAATTTGCTCGGGCTTCAAAAAATTTCACCACCTTGAGCTCCAGGTGTATTTTCTAAGAAGAAAATAATTTGCCTTAGAAAAATTTTTAAATCATCTTGCACTCTAAGAAATTGCCTTAGAAAATTTTAGCTGACTCGCCAGTGGAGAAGACATGAACTTCACTTAGAAAATTTCTCGAGAGGACGTCTAGCACATTTTATTTCTCACTCACTTCATACTTGAAAGGCAATTTATTTGAAGTCCCAGCGCCTAGGCAATATTTTTTTTTTTTTTGTTGTTGTTTGTTATTCAAACTTTTAGGCGCATTTTATATCTGAAGGAAGATATTCATCTTGAAAATTCTTCATCACCTAGCAAGTTGCTTTACTTCACATTTTATTTCATTCCTCTAGGCGCATAACACTTGAAGAGGGGATTACAAAAAAAAATAAAAAATCACGCCTTAGCATATTATCTTCAATACACTTCACCACGCCTTAGAAAATTTTCCACCTTAGGCGCTAGGAAAACATCTTCCACTCTTTCCACTCTAGGCGCATTTAGCACTTGATGAAGGAAAACGCCTAGCACTTACCACCTTTTACCACGCCTTGGCAATATTTTTCACCTTATTTACCACCCTCAGTCACTTTTTACACCTCAACTTGGACGCATTTTGGCTTGGGAAGAGGATGACTCTTCGACTTCCCTTTTTTGTCTTCACATATCCTTGTTTGGGCGCATTTAGGAGGGTGAGGAGGACGAGTTTCTTTGACTTGTTGACCCTCCTCTTACTTGAGCGCATTTTCATGTAGGTGGAGGATAAAGATTGTTGACTTGTTTGACCCATTCCTCTTTTGGGCGCATTTAGACATAGCTGATGGATGAACTTTTTACTATGCATTGAAGTGACCCTTTGCCTTCCACTTTTTCGTCCTGACATGCATGTATTTGGGCGCATTTTGCCCCTTGAGGAGGATGAAGAACGTTGACTTTGCTTTGACTACTTTGCAACTTGGGCGCATTTCACCCCCTGAGGAGGATGGAAAAACTTTGACTGCTTTGATCTCCTTTCATTTTGGGCGCATTTTACCCCTACTGCAGGATGGGCGCATTTTGAGGGGGGTGGCGGATTTCTACACTTAGAAAAAATTTCAACCTTTTTCTTCTTCAAAGTGGGCGCATTTTGCTAGGCCAACAGGATAAAAAAACGTTGACTTTTCTTTGACCACTTGTGTTTTGGGCGCATTTTGCCCCTGATGAAGGATGAACTTATACTTAGAAATTTTTCGTGCTTGGCATATGCTTGAAGGCGCATTTAGGCTGGGCAGAAGGATGAAAGACGTTGACTTCCTTTGACTTTCTCTCCTTGGGCGCATTTTGGCCTGTGCACTGGACGAACTCAACACTCTTAGAAATTTTCCATGCCTCCTCATTAGCTAGGCGCATTTTGCCATGGCTGCAGGACAAGCTTCAGACTTAGAATTTTTTTCTTCGTTTTCGCCAGTTTTCCATGCCCTGCTATTTATAGTAAGCCCCCTGAATTTGCATCTCTGATACTCGGAACGACTTGAAATTTTGCACACTGCATCCTGATAACCTTGTTGCCACCAATCGACCTGCCATTTTAGTCACCTGCTATTTTTAGCTGTTTACGAGAGGTGGTTTACTATAAATAAAGTAACCTCTTGTTTACGATAGCTCCCGCTGCTCCGATCGACTTGGGGAATTTGAATGGCTCCTCACCCACGTGACATATCGACACCAAGCATGTAGTCAATTTGCTATTTTAGCGGTTCCAAATTTACTTACTAAAATGGTAAAGTGCTCGGTTTGACTTGAAATTTCACCCGGTAGATAACTGAAGATGATGTGATGGATTTACATCCGGTTTAGAAATTCGACCTTTTTGCGCCTCTTTTGGGCCCGAAGCTAGAAACCTAATTAAGCTTTGCATCGCATTATCAAAGATCTCATTTGCTCTTGTTTAAGCCAGCGCTGCGATCGACCGTGATTAGAACTCTTTGGGGAATTGCCGGGACACACACTAAAATAGCAAGTTCCTTCTTGAGTGGAATCTTTATTTGCATGTCACACCATCGCATAGGTCTCGAAAAACCCATCGGGGAATCACGAGCATGCAAAGAAACCTTGACATGCAAACCTAAAATAGCCCACCGAATTTGAATTACGAAGTGGTCGTCGTTTTGCATGTTATATCATTTCGCGAAGGTCGAAGAAAATCAAAGGAATGTCACGGACATGCAAAAAGAAACTCTTGCATCCCGAACCACGAAATTTGCCGGTGAATTTGCTAAAATGAAGTAAGTTGTCCGTTTTGCTCAATTTTGCCTTGTGAAGCGATCCCGATGCGATGAATCTGCCTTATTCTTTGTCAGATTTTGAAAATGTTGTGGCCTGAATTTCCACACTTACTAAAAATAGTAAGTACCTCACGAGAATCGGCGAAAATTTCTTTGAGAGCATAGCTGGAAACTGACATAACAATGTTAAGCTCAATTTTCAATTTATTGACTCCATTTGCCTTTGGACTGACCAGAAACGATGAAACCCTAATTTCAGACTTGGCCAATTTCACATTTAAACTCACTGACGGGCGCAACCCCCGAAAGGCGGACATCAGAAAAGAGAGAGCGAGAGAGAGAGAGAGAAGAAAACCCAAGCCAAAAGACCGGAACGGAGCAAAATTAGGGGGTCCCCATTTTTGAATGGGGTGATGTGTGAAAAGTCGCAACACTCTGTAGTCTCAATCCTCTAACTCAGTTACGATTCTAATCTAATGAATTACAAATGAGGGGGACTCCCCCTTTTATAGGTAGCCCATTCCAATGGACGGCTAAGATTACAATCAGAAGAGTGGCTAAGATTAAGCCACCTCAGCCCTAACCCTAAAAACTGCCAGAATGGGGAGTGGTGCAATAAATGAACAAAGATTCCCCACTCACTCCCAAAATAGTAAAGGCAATTAATGCCCACAATCAGTCTTCTAGAAGATCCTCGTCCAGTTGTGCATTCCCGTTCTCCTCTCTGGCTGCAAACTCAATGAACCTGCAAAGCACAGCCTCAACCTCCTGAACTGAAATGGGTGGAATGCAATCAAGCTGGAACTCCAATACTGTAACAGACTGCTCATGCCTTGCACAAGATTTTCTCCAAGCAACTAAGGAATCCTGTGTGCTCTGGATCAAGGTGGAGAAATTAGAAGTGTTTTCGAAATCATCTTGTACGAAGGTCTTCACCTCTGAAAAGAAAGGCCCCAGCCTACCCCTCAAATTATCAACATTCACCTCATCTGGATTCAACTGCCTAGCAAATATGGCCTTGAAAGAATTTTGAACTCCATCAATGATATTGGCCATAGCCTTCTGTACTCTGGCTGAATCTGCCTGTGCTGCGTCGAAGAAACCACGTCCCGTGATTGCTTAAGAATACCATCTAGAAAAGTCGTACCTGTCATTCTCCTGAATGACTCCTCCATCAATCAACAATCGCAAAGGAACATGCCTCAATGCCTCAAGACGTTGAAATATCTTGCTCTAATAAACCGAAGCATCACCCCAAGCCTGATCAACTGCCTCAATTCGTGCCAAAATACTAGAAGCCTGCTGAAAAGCAAGAGCAAGGTCCTCCATAAACTTTTCTGTCTCCACACGAACTCCCGTGACCCACTTGTCTGCCTCCTGTGCCATCTTCCCTAACTCCAACAAGCCACTGATTGACTCTCTAGGTATCTCTGCTGGAGGCTCTATCACTGGAATCTCCTGCCCACGAGAATGAGACAACTACTGCACATATCCTATCAAAGCCTTATGCTCTCATTTCAACTTCTTGTACTTTCCTTCTTTCTTGAATAATCTTTCCTTGAGGGCGAGGTAGGAGTTATCACATTCTTCTACAATTTGTGCACCTTTGGGGCGTCCTAACTCCAAAGTTGTGACCACGTAGTTTTTTGGCATTGCTTCATTTCAGTCACAATCAACCTGTGGCACGGCTACGTGAAGGGTGCGGGAACCATCCTCATCAGTTGATATCTTTGAAAACTTCTGTGCTCTCTTCTTCTGTGGAGGTGCGCTGATCCTGTTCAAAAACTCTTCCATTTCAACTGCTGGATCAATCTCTTCGCTGGGGCTTCTTCTCATCCTATCTCTGAGCCAATTAGGCATTGTATACTGTATATCAAATGGCTGCTACTCTTGTGCCTCTACTTCACAAACTTGTTCAACCTCTATATCATTTTGGTGAGGCTCATCGTCCTCAAGTGGCTGAGTATCTCCTAAAACTATATCATCATCATCCTCCAAAGCCGCCTCTAACTCTTGCTGAAACTGAGGGTCAGTAGTAGTCCCCTCATCATCCTGCTGATCAACTCTACTGGGTGCGTTGATGCTCTGGCCAACTGATTCTCTTCGTGGTGGCTGATTATTTTCCTGTACTACTTGCACCTGATTCAATGCATTTCTTTGATCAGCAAACAAAGAAACCTCTTGTATACTTGGAGAACGTGTCTCCAATGGCCTGGGTGATTCATCTTCAACTCTTGGAGGTTCCGGCTGAATGGGCTCCTGCCGGGCCGACTCCTTTCTTTTGGATTTTTGGACCTTGTGTGATTTGTTTCTTCCTACTGGTGGTAGGTGTCCTGTGATCTCCCATCAAATTGTAAGTCAATGCAATCGACCTACTCTTCAACCTGCTCACATGTCTGTCAACCCATGTTCTAGTAAATGTCAAAATTGAAATACAAAGTGTGTCCAAATCTACAATCTCAGGCTCTGACCAATCTAGGAGTGGAAGTGGAGTATCTCTTACTGCTTCATAATCTGGATGGACAACATCCATGTCCTCATTCACCTGGTCTGGAACTGGAACAACTTCACACTCCCTGATCATGTTAATTGGCAACCGAGAGAACATTCTTTTCCTGACTTCAACCTCATCCGACGCATCAGCCCAATAATCCTCAATATTTGCCTTGTGTTTAAACTCTTCTGACAGTACCCATTTGATGTTATTATGCGGATCATAGTGCTGTCGGCTAGTGTGATATGAAAAGTGATAAAATTGAAGCTCACTCTCGGCTTCTTTGGCTTCCTGTAATGAAGGACACACCTCATCTGAATTTCCCATGACAATCGGGAAGTCAACACATCCCTTCTTCTTTTTCTTCTGAATTTTATCGTAGGCAACCAATTGCCTCGATATCTCTAACATTAAAATTCTATTGGTTGGGTACTTAGGCAGCCTATATGGGTATGATGAGAAACCTTGCAACCTTATGTAAGAAAACTTTGGAAACTGTATAAACCAGCACCCATACCTTTCAATCAATTCCTGGGCCTCTCTTGAGATCCTGTGATGCATCCGCTCCTGAAGCAATCTCGTGATGTGCATGGTGAAGGCGTCATTGACACGCTTGTAATAGGTGGTACTAGTCAAATGCAACTGCGGACAAGCCTCATGGATTTTGAACTGGTGAGAGCCACAACCAACAGGTTCCTTGTATGAAATCCCTCTATACCTCATCATACGAGCTAGCATGTAGATGATGTAAGAGCTCATACAGAACGCCTTTGTTCTTCTCAGGCTCAGGAGCTGCTCGTGCAAATTGTCACTGATCATTGCAGCCCAGTTGACGTAGTCTTTTCCTTCCAGCACGAGGTTGATGTAATAGAACATCAAGGGCTCGAAAATGAATGACTGTGGGCAGCCTCCAACCCTGCTCAGCATCATGATGAGATCACAGTACTCCCGCTTCAAGTCATCTACTATAATTTTCCTTGGCAACTTCGTACAAGAGGGCTTGGGATTGCTCATCCAGTGAGTATTGATCATCTCCATGCATCTCTCGAATGCAGAAGCATACATTCGCTCAACTCGCTCCCTTGGTTTGTAGATCATGTTCCTATGCACTGGGATTCCGAAAGCTTCACCAATGGCAGCAGGAGTGAGGTTGGCGAGCACTTGTCCATCTGGTAACATGATCGATCTGTGATCCTTCTCATAGCAGTTGGCGCACTCCATCATCAGCTCCGAACACTGAATGGTTGGTGGGAAACCAACAGCTACATATAATCCACTTCGAACAATGTTGTGCGAAGTGTTCGAAGGTCGATGACTACCAATCCCCAGCGTTCTATTCTTGAAAGTTTCTATGTTGACGGAGCCCACGTTGGTATCAGTCAGCTTGCCCAACTTTGAAGTGAACTTCGATTTTGGCATAAATGTCTTGCTCAGTTTCTTTATAACAGCTTGCCTGGATGCACCATTGTTGTCTTTGCCAGTCGCCCTTGCCTCAGCCATCTGCAGGACAATAAACATTTATGAGTAAATTAATTTAGAAAATAAATAAAATATTGTGCAGGGGCTGCCAGTCGACTTCAAGAATTTGAGAAGCTGCAATATCATTTCTCATTCACAAACCTCAACTTCTCCTTCAACAAACTCCGAACTTCAATCACTTAGAAAGTCTCAGCAAATTCAACACTTTCAGCAACTGCAGATTTTAGTGACTTCACTCTTGTGAATTCGCACTTCTTCAATCAGCAAATCAGCAAGTGCGCACTTCAATATACTCTTTGAAATTTCTTACTTCAAGGCGTCCTTCTCAGCTTCAGCAATATGATCTTCAAATCGAAATTCCCTCACTTGCACTGGCAACTTCAAACCTCAGCAACAAAATCGAA
>VDFB02192941.1:0-18186 GCA_007258455.2 Sequoia sempervirens
TGGAATCACAAACAAGGTACCTGAAGCATTTGACAAGCCAGATTTATATGTGAACTATATGGACAATGCATTATAACTATTTCCATCTAACAAAACATAATGATCTCAAAACATAATGTGAAGAGCAAAATGCAGGTCGTAATGCTTTACAAATGAGTCGAACCAAACAAGACATGCAGTTCCACATGTGGAAGCCATGCAGTTCATTGAGGGACGTGGCAGTCTAAGAACTATTTTCAAATGCCCAGTTTCATATTTTTCTTGAGAAAAGAGATTGAAGTCGAGAAGAACACGAAAAAAACCATCATTGAAAGCATAGTGCAAAGATCAGTTCAGGACATTTTAGGAGATTAAATTAAAAAAATGTGGTCTCATAGAATCCTAGTCAGGGTACGTGGACAGTCTTAAAAATGTGGAAGCACAGTCAAGCCATGTGAACCATTTTGCAGGATGCCACACATCCCAACTACAATTTTACTTCAGTCTATATTATCTGTGCATATACTCATTGGACGAAGGGTTTCACTTTTGTATAATCAACAGGCCTTCAAGCTTCAAGGGTTTCAGCTTTGTAGAACTCGAGGCTTTTCATTTTTATTTTTTAACATTACACATAAAGCCCTTGAGACTGTAACCGAGATGCTTTTAATCCACATTGCAATGCTTTGGATATCAGATATTTTCATAAAGTCTTTTTGTTCAAGACAAGAATTAGTAAGGGAAAAAATATTAAGGATAGAATATTTTGTGGGACTTAAAAGTGTTTCGATTATAAGAAATGGTTTACTTAAATCTTTTAAACGCACATACATTCTATAAATTTGGTTATAATATCATCATGTTATGTCGTATTACAATGTAATTTTGTCATTTATCATGATTTAAATTCAAAACAATAGGTTACATCTAATTACATTCATTTTGGAATTTGTAATTATCAAATATTGCCAAAGACATAACGTGATTAATATGTATAGAGATACCAAAAAAACTATATATAGAAAAGTGAATAATTGTACGCATTTGGCTTTCTTTATTTCTAGGTTCAAATATGTTGGTCTTGCACACACATGAGATGTTACTACCATCCCTTCTCTCCTATGCAACCAAGGAGTGAACAATTGTAGTTTATCTACTTTTTTTAAAGGATTTAGAATTTACTATTGATATTTGGATGCCTTTTAGGTTACTTCTTAACTTTAGTGTTCTGAATAAGTTTCCCTAATGTGACACTGAGAAAATAAATTAAAATGAAAATGGAAAGATATTTATAAACTGAAATTGTTAGTTACTCCTTTAAATTGTGTACTTATGGAAAGAGATTTATAAATTGAAAATTGCTAGTTATTTCTTATAATTATGTACTTATGTTTTCATTTGTATTCTTCATGAATAGAATTTTTCATTGATAGTAACACTTAGTCTCAACACAAATTTTGGTTAAGATATTTCTCTTACATACATGATAATCAAGCACTTAGGTCTATATAATGAATATAGTTACTTCTTATAATTATTTACTTCTGTTTTCATTTGTATTCTTTGTTAATGAAATTTCACATTGATAGTAACTTTTGAACTCAACACACATTTTGGTTAACATAATTAATAGACATTTTGCTCATTTTTTAAAGATGGCTGATTAGTTCCCTCCATCCAATTTATGGTTCATTTATAAAGTTTATATGTTATTTCTATAATTTCTATAAGTTTGTAATATTTAGATATGCATAAAAACCTCCAATATTATTACGTGGATTGGTAGAATATAAGACACTTCGTAAAATAAGTGGTTATCTTTATAAATGATCCTAAGTTTTAGAATTGGTATGTGTAAGTATAAAGTTTTGTTAATTTTACAATGGTGAGCTTTGCATACTTATGGTCTGTACAAGTTTTTCATAGTCTATGAAGATAATTTTAGATTTTTTAATTTAGTTGTATTAAAAAATGCAAAAAAATATGACTGCATAAAAAAAGTTACACAATTTTATTCAAAAACTCCCAATTTTTTTCTACCCATGTCAATTGTTATTTAGTTTTGTTTCCATTTAGAGATAATGTTTAAATATTGATAAATGACTCATTCTTATGTGAAGTTTGGATCATTTTATAAACCTTCACTTATCTTCACTTATACACGTTTCCACATATTTGATGTTACCTCATCCATTTTTATAAATAGTCCTAGATATTTGATATTTATTACATATTTTATAAACCTTCACTTATCTTAACATTTGTTCCCAACTCAACATTATTGTTCCCTTATTTTGGGAAAATGATATGGTTGTAGGATCAATCACACACCCACATAATTCTTGCTCTAAAATTCACATTTTGTAAACTCCCACTCATTTCATTCCCACCATGACTTAATTTGCTACACATTTTACATGATTATTTATATGTACTTGTTCACATTGCTTCAGCTCTAGGGAATTATCCTAATCATTTGGCTTGCAAGAGAATTTATTAGAGGAGCACTTCAATTTATGCATATTAACGAACATAATTTGCATCAAAACTCTATGACATTGTAGTACAGTAAGTCTAAATAACTTTTGTGTGAATATATTGAAAACGTTCACAACATGATGCAAGCATCCATATCACGTATAGGGAAATATATGTAAACAAGGAACTTGATATATTCTATTGGGAATAGTAGTGATGGCAATTTTAATTCCCTAAAAAAACTATAATTACGCTCTAGACACATTGTATCAACCAATGGTAACATATTGTATACTTGACAAAAACTAAAAGTCATGAGAAATGAACTGGTTACTTTCTTTCATGTTTACATTAAGGTATAATAACATATAAATCATTATACAAAACTCTATCAAAATACCCTATATTTCTTGGCTAATCGTAGATTCATTTGTAAAATTTATTTAACAATTTCAACACTTGTATGCTAGCCATGTTCAATATTGACATGCTTGAAGATCTTATATATTAGCACTCTCACAAATGTTTTTTTTTGTATGTGACTTTCATTTTATCTTTAAAAAGATGGGAAATCTTCCAAAATACTTAGAACACAGAGTTAGTCCCATACCAATGAAAATACTTCAAACTAAGTATATCTATCAATATATGTATTTGTGGTTGAAATGATACATTAAATTCATATAGTTTGCATTGCTTATCTTTTTCAAACCCACATTAGCCTAAAATTGTTGTAATTTTAGATAAGAAATTTCAACTCAAATATTAATTTTTTGATTCCTTTAGAAATTGTACTATTTTTTTAATTTCAAATTGAATTTTGTGAACTTAGTTGCTAAATGGCCTACCAATTGACCTCATGTACTACACAAAAATATAAAAAATAAAATAAAATAGACCATTTTTTTTTAATTGACCTTCCACACCTCTTTGGTGTACCCATTGCACGCCAAGGTGTAATTGCTAGTTTAAAAAATTGCTTATATGAAATAGCTTATTTGTTTTATACTTAATTTTTAAAATTTTAGAAACTTCTTTTTATGTTTTTTATGGATTTTAGAATATTTATTTTATACTTAATTTTTTAAATTTTATAAACTTGTCTTTATGTTTTTATGAATTTTATAATATTTGTTTTATAGTTAAGTTTTTAAATTTCTTTTTATGTTCTTATGGATTTTAAAATATTTGTTTTATACTTAATTTTTTAAATTTTAGAAACTTCTTTTTATGTTCTTATGGATTTTAGAATATTTGTTTTATACTTATTTTTTAAAATTTAAGATATTTCTTAGCCATTTTAAAATCCATAAGAACATTGAAAAATATTCAATGATGATAAAAAAATATATTTACACAATATTCAATTAGTAATATCATCTATTGCAATTTTTTTCCATCAAATTAGGCATTTCTAAGATAGACACATTAAATGTGGAAGATGAAAATCTCGATTGATGCAAGACATTTGAAAGTAAACAGTAAAAAGTTCCCTCAACGTTTGGATCATCAGAATCATTAAGTAGCTATTTAATATTATAATGACTATAAAATATGTTTATAGGATCTTCTCTCGCTAGAAGTAGACAACATTCCAAAGACCTAAAACCAAAATTGATATAAATTAAAGCAATGGAAAAAAAAAATGTTTATAAGAGCTCCTCTAGCTAGAATATCCAAAATTGTATTAAATTAATATAATTCATAATTTTATTTATGAGATCATCCATTGATTGCTCTGCAAGTTTAAAGTAAACTGAAATGGAAGCACTACCTAATCGCTTTGCATATCATGTGATTTAAAAGGAATTGATAGAGGCAAAGGCATGCTTGTAAAAGAAGAGGTGTGTTGTCTGTGGCACCAATCAATGATTTCAACATACTCTTCAGCCAAGGCCAGCGAAACGCAGAGACAGTGAAATGAAATGGTTACTTGATTTTCTGCAAGGGACAAAAAACAACTATTCTAAGTGTGAATGCAACAGAAAGAAGAAAATAATCTTGCTCGATTTTGTTAAATCTCCACTGGTGCTGCTGAGGACAATCGCTTGAAACTGATCCGAATTCCCTACAGCTTCAAGAACCTGAAATTACAATCTAATGCAATGCCATTTGTGTAACAAATAGAGTCATTGGCCATTATCGCAGTTTCTGGGAGTGGTGTGTTTGTCTCCATTCCAGCTGTTGCCAGCAAACCGAAATCTGGTATACCTGCATATAATTTTGGAAGCAAAGACAACGCATGGGAATAGAAAATCTGGTATACCTGCATGTAATTTTGGAAGCAAAGATAAGGCATGCGAATAGAGTATATAGAGATAAGGCACTGGATAATGAAGTCCCTTGTTAGCAAAGAAAACACAAAAAAGAGAAGACCCAATACCACTTGCTGTAAATCATTAAGATCTTTCCTGCCAATATAGTAAATGAAAAAGACAAAAATCGGTAGTAATACTGCATATACGACAATATTGCTTTTCAAAGGATAGCTAAGACCAGTCATCGTATCTTTCCCGATAAAATGATAAAATGGATGTATAATATTCAGAATGTTTTCAAAAACCAAAAGACCCATGATCATAATCCAGTCATGCATATGATTTCACAGAAGCTTAACTCCATGTGACTTTCGCAGAAGAAAGGGCATTGAAACAGAAATATATTTTTATACTCTAAGGCAAATGACAACGATTTGAATCCTAAAATCATTCTTCTATCACAGAGAAATGGAAATATAATGGATTCAATTTATAAAACTGAAACATCCATAAAGAAGTATGGAACGCAGGGCATACCTTTGATTCTTCAAACCTTAGTCTAATCTCCCTCTATTTCTCTCCCACTTCAGATCTTCATTCCTGTGTGAACTTGCACAGGATTTGGTATTATTATATATTTCTCCTTTGCTGCTCATAAGAAATAAGTTTTCAACTGTTTTGGAACCTTTTGCTTGAAAATTGAAAGAAATGCAAGGGAGAACCAGAGATTTACAAATAGAACCAGAAATGCAAGATAGTGTAATATTTCTAGCACTGTATAATAAATTGTGACTAGCAAAATTTCACCAGATGCCGATCCCATTTGAAACCAATGATATGCGTCTTCTGATATTTATATAAGTTCAATGCTTCAGGACTGAAGTATTCTCTCCTGGAACATCTACCGCCCTTCCGTTACATGATGCATGGTATTCTCGACAGTTACATAGCAGCCACTGTAGAGGAATCCACTTACATCGGTTACATATGTTACCTTTCTTTTTTATGTACTCAAGTCCTCAAAAATTTTTGCGACTGTAGAACGCCTCTCCGCGTAATAATTATGTACCTACAATAATATATTTTTCTCTAGCAAATAATTTTTTTGTCTTTGTGTAGTGTGCATGTGATCTCTAGTTTTTTCACGTGCTAGATTTTTTCAACCCTATGTATCATACAGACCAAGAGTGCTATCATGGTCATAGTACACTTTTACATCAAGTTAATCCCCTCTAGTTTTATGTTTTATATTTACATACCTCTTGCCAATCGTCCTAACCATTTTTTTCATTTTGTCCGTTGCTGTCTAAAGGTGAGGCCATAGACATAATTGAGAAGAACCATTGGCATGGCTATGCAGACAAAGATTCAAAAAATTCACAAGTCAAATTAATCTTGTAATTGCTGCGAACAGCCTTCACCATTGCAACGAAAGGCCAATCTTGTCAGATCCATGTTACATGCAAGCATAACCGTCTCCAAGTTATACACAAGATTATAACTACTGAATGATTATTCAATCTCCTTAGCCTCACAATAGTGAAGCTCTTGCTATGTTAACAGGTGGATAGATAAAAATACAAACTAAGCTTGTAAAACAAGCATTGGTTCTATAGTATCTTACACAAAAACAAACGGAAAATATACTTAGAACTATTTTCTGGACTTCTTACAGGAATAGGAATAAAGAAAGCTTATTCCGAGGACTGTCAAGAATATATCAAAATCACTCATCACAAAAATATGGCATCAAAAATCGTAAAAAAATTTGGCGTCTCCAAGGTTTTCCAGTATGTCAAACATTTGAAGGTTATAAGCATCAAAAATGGTCTCCTTCTGCTGAAATTCGGATGTAGAAAAGCCCATCTCCTGTATAATAACAGGTAATTGATGAGTAATTGGAGGCTGCGGGCTACTGTTGATAATCGAGAGAAATTTTATTTCACCTTCAAATCTGGGTAATTTCACTTGACTGTCATAACAATCCCTATTCAGTCTTTGAGAAGCAGATGATGATGAAGAATCATCAGTAGCAGATTTGGGTGATGGCCTCTTATTTCCAGTGAGGGACTGAACAACAGCAGAGAATTCAGATTCGCTTGCTATTACCATTTTAGGGCTTCCAAATACGAACCACCTTCACTGCTTTATCTTTAGACTTGCAGAATGTTCCTGATAACGAGTTTAGCTTTTGCTTAGCCATTTTTGGCATGGATCGCCTGCTAATCTATATGATACAATTTCAGAAATTTTTGATGATTATTAACAAGAGTGAGAGGGGTGTTTATTAGGAGCAATTTCCAGGGATGTGTTAGAAGAGTGATCTTCTCGTGGTTTGGATTGCAGAAAGATGTTGATAAGTCATTGAAAGCTGGGAGGTAGAAAATGCGGGGAAGGGGAAATACACTACTCACGAGTAGGACAAAATAATATTTCTATTTCAAAGCAAGATAAGACTTATTGATCTCTAGGGAGAAAAAAATTAAATTAAATTTTAAATTCAAGATTCAACGTATAGTTAGTTTTTTTTTATTGAATTCATCTTATATGATAATGAATGCTCTATTTAGCACTCATTACATTTAGGTGATACTCACAAAGGTAATACATTGATTCTTTTCCAAAGATTACCCATCCCAATATTACTTGAACTCAAACATACTTAATTATAAAAATGTTTTTGATAAAGGAAGAAATGGGTTTTGCAGGGACTCGAAACCACAAAGTTTACAAGTAAAATAAAGATAAAGCATTATAGTACGCGAAAAAACAAGATGATTGCAAAATAAAAAAAACTAGAAGAGACTGTAGCCACAAGCCCAGAGTCAGCAAAGGCCAAAAAAAAACCAATGCAAACCAAAAATAATCTACGGATTTTAAAGTATCAGCAACCTCAGCTTCAAGGTTGGATATATCCTGGGTGCTCTTTTTGAGAGCCTGAATCTCCTGGGGCATAGGATCAACCTTTCTTTTTAGGTGAGCTCTCATCCTCTTCGAGATGCCAACATCTTCAATCTCGTTTTTCTCCTTGTCAACATCCAAATCCACCACTAGAGAACCCTACCATAAGTTTTCTATTTTCTCAACCATAGTGCTCATAAAAGTTGCATTGTGATTGGCAATTTTGTGGTTCTGCTCCAAGATAGTTTTAATGGTGTACCTGATTTTACTAAGTTCTCCCTCTAGGAACTTAACCTTAACCTCATTATCTTTTTTCATCTTGTTTGTGAGCTCAATATTTCATTGAAGGAACTTAGTCGTCTCCCTCATATTATTCTCGGTACACACAACTTCAGCAGAATTGTGGGTAGCACCTTTAGTTTGCATTTCTTCCACTTTAACAGTAAGAGCCCTATTTTTTAATCTGAGGTCCTTTATTTCATGAAAGACCCACTTCATAATCCTGAAGTAATCAACAGCCCCATTTCTAGCAATGGCTAAAATATTATAAGGAAACTCCCAGTTAGGCTTAAAGTAGTGGTCTTCAAGGTTAAGGTTTCTAGAAAATATGGGTTTATCTTCTCTATCTATAGCAGGGTAAGAGAAGTAGGAATCCTCACTGGATTTAGGGGTTTCAATTTTCTCCTCTAGGTAGTCCTTAGAGTAAGAAACCATTTTTTTAGCAGGGGGTCCTTAATCTTAAGTCTCTCTTTTTGAGTAGAGACAACAAGGGTTTTCACAGAGCTATCTTTCTTAATCAAGGGCTTACTCAAATGGGTTTTCTTACCTATCTTTTTTGGGGAGAGAGGGTCTTCCTCAATCCAATCAGGGTCCAGGTTATCTTTTTCCTCTGACATCTTGTTCTCAGTATCATAGTCTTCAGAGGGTGAAGTCGGGACAGGGTTAGACAAAGCCGACATATTTTTAAAATGTTCATAAATAAGTCGAATGAGTCTAGTATGCATGACCAGATACTTCCTAGGATTCTTTCTATGATCTTCCATGCTATTACTCAAGGAGCAATACAGATAGTGAGGGAATGAAACCCTTACCTTATGGTGAAAATGATTGAGGAGGACAAAATGGTAGTCATAAACTCTGGTAAATCTACCATCCAGCGTGATGTATTCCATTATAATCCTGAGCACCTTCCTCCATAAAGCCTTAACAGTGTCAACTTCAAAGTAGTTGTTGGATATTTTAATCAGCTCTATCTTTTCCTTGTCTTTTTAGGAGACCCAAATAATCTCAATAGCCGTCACTGAAAACTTCATCCCCTCGAAGACCAATGACCTCCCTATGAGGTTATCATTCACATAGACCTTCCTCGCTCACACTCACAAAAGGATACAGAATATCACAAAGTGAAACTTTCTTGGGAATTGGACATTCTGGCTGTGACTAATATCTTTACGTGGACATTCATTTACTTGTCAAACCAGGGGACGTAGACTTTAAATGGAGCAGCAAAATATATGCACTAGGAATTTGTTTTGGTCAAATCTTAGCAAAAATACATACTGGAAAGAAATTCTATCTAAGCTACAGAATGGTAATGCAGAATTCTTTAACTCAACTATGCTTGATTAAAATAGAAACTGTAACAGCTACGACTAAAGCACAAACCATGAACTGGCCTTATGCTGCAGGAACAGTCACAGGGATGGACTCTCTATGCTGCAGGAGCAGTGTAAGACTGAGTTTGCATAAAAACTTCAAAAGATGAAAGCTAACTGGATATCAGCAGAAAAGAACATCTAACTAATTAACTATAGATACTTACTAAGTGGGCCCCCTTAGCAAGCATCTACTGATTACACAGATGCTGAACTCAGAACTTCATCAATCTTTATTCATGAAAACAGAATGAAATACATTGTCTTGTTGGTGTGAAAACTAACAACAAACTCTGCTTCTGGTCAAACAGATTCTGTCTTTCATTATCATATTGATTCTTACATGATCTCTGCTACTCTGTTTCTATCTTACCTAAAAAATCATCTATTACTCATTCTATCCCTCGCCTCTCACTCACTCGCGCAGGAGGAGTATCTTATTTTAAAATTAAAAGAACAACTAACTAATTTCATCAAAGAAAGACGTGGAAGTAAAGTATATCCCTGAATCAAGGAACAAACTTCATATATGAATTTATGTGATCAACCCAATTCAGAGAGAATCTAGCCTCCACTCTCTCCGCATTGACTTTCCATTAAAAATCTTTCCAAATTGGTTTCAGTCAAGGAGTCTTTGGTCGAAGCTTCCTCAAAGTCGCAAGTGTGAAATGGGCTTTCATCAAGTAGTCAGATCGGCTGCGCTTGACTCGATCATTCTTCAACAACCTACAAAAAAAAGGTACGACAAACAAGAAGAGGCATATGGTACATACTATATCTATTCATTAATCACACATTTCAAATCTACTTCACCATTCAAAAACTGTATACGATATACCAGCCATTTTCGAGAGTCAACAGGGCAATAAATGCAATCAAGTCAACACAATAGGCTGCAGGAATATAAAAGTGTCTTGCTACAGGATATCCCCATAAAAGGTTTCATCAAAGTTTAAACAGCCATGAAATAGCAAAAATGAAATCATTTAAAAGTTTATCATAACCATCCGTCCAGATACTCATCACTTCCTACCAAAGAGAACAATTTCACCATTCCTCCAATGTTTCGCAAAATACTCAGTGGCTTCTGATTTAGGACCATGGAGCTTCTCGATGAATGAGTGTATCTCACCACACTCAATCTACCTCCATACCTTTGGGTTTTTCTTATGCATTTCATAGCTAGTCGAGTCCACTCTTTTTCTGCTTCCCCCCATTATCGCATTTTTCTTGCTAGCGTTACTTGCAGAACTATCACCCTGAATCAAACAACTACAGCCAAACCAAAGCACCCATAATACATTCCAAATCATACAACCTATAGAGTTAATGACTGTGACGTCATCAAATCTAATGATGAATATTCTCCTTCATTATCAAGAAATGTGATAACTTTTCCATGAGTGATATCATAATCAATTAGGACCCTTACATCAACTCCCAACTCATTAAGGTTCTTTCATGTATTATACCCCTTTTCTTTAGCCCCCTCATTAGGAAAGAAGTTGGCAACACGATTGGCTTCCCTAAAGGCATGTGAAACTCTAACTTTATCAAATTTAGATAGAAGTTCCCTAGCATCTTCAATCCAACATTTAATGGTCCATGAGGGTAGGTATTTTCCAAGGATGCATTCAATGATGTTTTTAGAATCACCCTCCAACCAAATATTTTTAACATTCATTCTACTAGCTAGGTCAATAACCTAAAAAGCTTCAATGGCTTTAGCTACATGGTTAGATTATGCCTAAGGAGATGGCCACAACTGCAGTAAAAATGTTATAATTAAACACATGCCTAAAAAAATGGTAATAATTTCTTTGTACTATGCTTTTTTTTTTCAATTTTGTAAAAAAGTGAGTACCACTTTAAACAACTTAAGTAATGGTTATAAGATAGAGCATGCATGGAAAGTTTTGGAAATACAAAAAAGTAACTAGAATACTATGGCCTAGTTGTCTCCTTGATTTTAGCATTTTCTTGGAATGACTTAAATTTGGTGAGATTTCCTTCTCAGAATTATTATACAGTATGACATCAATGACTAAATCTAATTTTCATCTTCTCTCCATGATACACTTGTTGAGGGGACCAATTTCTATTTTCAACAACAAATCTTCCCCATGCATTGAATATAAGACCAATCAACTAATAGAATTTAACACAATATAAATTTTATGAAGCTCACATCAAATTTGAGGCTCTTGAATATGAGCTAGAGTAAGACTTGTGATTAGAAGAATGGTAATTTGAGTGATAGTCAAGGTCTTCTGTTGAAACAAATTGCACGTGGTTTTTAGAATGGGATTTCTTTTGATAAGATGTCTTGACTTTCTCTCGCAGATTCGCACTATTTTAGTTTCATTTAGGCATTCTAGATGGAATAATGATCTACTCAAAGAAAGGCTATAATTGTTGACAAGAACAATCTACAATGGAGCGATGATGTTCAAGATGGCATCCCTAGATATCATCAAGGTTAACTTCTCATTTCATTTTAAGGTTTCAAATTTTACTACATGGAACTTTCTTATAGTCCATAATACATACATTACAGTTTCATATATTAAAGGAAAATATTATTCAAATAATTTTTATTTTTTTAATTCAAATTATTAATTTAACATTTCATTTGTCAATCTTATTAATGTATTAGGTCTATTAGTCAATATAAAGGATACATTTAGGTAGTATATTCTCTTCAATTCATGGGAAAAATTCCTCTTTGAAAGAGAGAAAGGAAAATGAAGGATTGAAAAGCCTTCAAAATAGTGTCTGTTTCAAAAATAATAGGAACATGAAAAATATTGCACAAGCATGAAGAAGCTATAGACAATTGTAGAATAACAATTTCTATAATGGTGAAATAAAGAGCATACTCTAAAATTGATGATGATCAAGATCAAGAAGAAAATAATTTGCATTAGTTCCCCAAACAACACTACTTGAATTAGATAGTAAACAAAGAAAAAAATTTGAAAATCAAAGATACAAATGACATGTACTATTCCAGAAATAGAAATCCAAGAATGTCCATATGGTAAATGCTCCATCTCATTAAAATATATGGCTAACTAACTAATGTATCTACCTAGTTCACTCCAAAAATGAAAACAAGCATTAGCACCATAGTAGAAACCACCCATAATGTAGAAGGGAGAGCTAGGATAGGTCCACTAAAATTGTTTGTCACTAAGAAGTGCATGTAGGAGAACAAACAACATCTGATCATGCACATGCAAGTACCTAAAACTAAAAAAAATGGGATGAAAACAAGACAAACACGTGAGGTAAAAAATCACTAAGATTCGATGTTGTCATGGAAGGAAATCTTATTTTTCAAAGGTGTGTGTATAGGAGTGAATTTTCACCCCTTGTACAAATTCCCCTTTAACATACCCACACCTTAGAAAATTAAATCCGAAGACAAAATTCCACTTCACCCACTTGCCTTCCATCCATTTGGAATTTTTCTTGTACATCAACGAGAATATTTTTTGAGGATGAACACGCGATGCACAAATTTCTATGCAACATGCTGTTGTCCCTGGTGAATTCTTGCATTTGAATTTGGCAGAGGCATTACACACCTGATTAAGGCCAAATTGTAATATCTCACTTTGACCAACTAACCCGAAAATTCCATTCACTTGTGTTGAGTCATTTTCCCCACGGTATTTCCATTTTCTTTTGTTGAGTCATTTTCCCCATGCCTAGTGGTTGTCATAGTTGTGAGTGTTGTGAAAGTTTATGAGAATCACAACCCAGTCCACAACTTTTGGTTATGTTGTTAGAAGAAGCATTCAACATTTACCGATGGAGAAGATGAAGGTAACTTCTAGTTTTGCCTCAAGTTTCTCCACTAGTTTAGTTAATGATTTTACCAATAGTTTTCCTATAGGCTTCACTAACGAGATGGGTTTTTGAACCAATTTTTTTGGGGGACTAGGTACTTGTCTTGCACTCTTAGGGTTTTTCACCTAAAAGGAGAGACATAGACCCAAAAAATAAGGTGTTTCACTCAAAATTAATGCAGTCACTATTATGTCACGATTGATGGCATAGCATATTCCACAAACACTTTCACAGTTATGATAAGGAAGACCCAAAAAATGCAATGAAAATCCTTCAATTGTTATTCATAGTTCCTCAAACAGATGAGATAAGAGAAAGAGTTAAAATATTGACTGAGAGAGAACAAAACTTGCAAGTAAGTTGTCATGAGATCTTTAATTATAACATAAGTTCATTCATGGTTTTATATTTTGTACTCTTTTATGTCATGAACTAAAATATGTGTTTTTTTTACAGGATTTTTTGCATCCTTATGATGTTGCTGGCCATGATCAGGGTATTGCAGGTGCTTCCCATGGAGTAGGGGTTGGTACAAGTGTCCATCCTGATCTTCCTACACATACATCACATCATCCGACCCCATCATCCATGCCTATATTGTCGACTGAAATTTCGACAACACATAGCATCGCGAGGCATCGGGTAGGAGCACCCTTTGGCAACAGCATGCGAACATGCATTGGGACATGTACCCTAAGGATGCAAAAGGCCACTAGTACTAGTGATGTTTAGCAACATTTCCTGGATCTTCCCGTATTACTAGTACGTGAATATTGCTGGTCACACTTGTGGTGACCGAGGATTTCGTTCCCATAAAGATAGAGAAGGTCCAGGGTACTTTAAAATGTTTTAATTATTATTATATATAATCCAATTGAAATTTACTTATTGATCACTCTTTTTAGACTAATGGTCCCATGATCATTTTGCAAGAAATGATGGTTTTTATAAATATCTAGGTGATATAACATTGGAATCTTCAAGCCACCATACATACGATGGAATTCCCATGATCAAGTTAAAGATGGAGCTCATTAACCATTTGTGATGCTTTCGATAATAACACATTCAACAGAACCAATGTCCTTAAGAAAGCTTGTACCTATCTAAAGTATGTGAGGGACCAATATAGGTCACATTTAGAGAAGAACAAAAAGTATGAGTGTCCCCCCATGATTTAGGAGGTGGAAGGACTCGGCTTTAGATGGAAAGGAGAAGGTTGAAAAGAAAAAAGGAAAGACACGACTAGGCCAAGGAAGGTATGTGATACTATCAAAAATGTAATTATATACTGATTACTCTTTCTTTTTACATAGTCTAACTTATTTCAAACTTTTCATAGGCTGCCTGACACATTGAAGGCAACAAAGGAAAGACTAGAAAAACATAGGCAACAAAAACTTGGCTCTGGTGGTTATATGAAATTAGCCACACAAATTGTAAGTATCAATAAATGAAATATTGCATCCAAATAATAAATTGAAAACAATTTTGGTTTTATCACACCATAGAAACAAAATTCATGATCTTATGAAAAAATGTAGGGCTCTGAATTCAACAAAGTTCCCATAGAAGAGGACCCGAAGATTTCCTTCCAGCAAGGCTATGGAATTAGGTAGCTAAACACCTAAGACTCTTGACTGGGAAAAAAAAGCTTCCATTACATCTAATATGTAGGTAAATAAACTCAATGAAGTTTATTTAAAAATGAATACTTGTGCAATCTATTCAACATTAATTTCCGCCATAAAGTAATTATGTGTCTATTTGTTTTAAACTAGAAAGCAATGATAATACTGCACATGAAATTGGAATGTAGCACGGTGAAATTGGAGCACAACACGGAGATGAAGATTAAGTGGTGTGCATCCTGGTACTGGATATATTCATGTTCTATACAAAATGCAGTATGGATTAATACCATTAAACATCTTTAATTGCAATTGGTGTATTAATTAATGTAACCTTTTGTGTTTCAACTTTAGAGCATGTAGAGTTTGATCAACATGTTGAGCATGATCAAGCTAGACAAGATCAAGAACATGATGTGGCCCCATCAGGTAAAGAGGACCACTCTAATGTTCTTTTAAACATATTTAATTGCAATTGGTGTATTAATTAATGTAACCTTTTTTGTTTCAACTCCAGAGGATTTAGAGGGTGTTCAGCATGTTGAGCATGAGGCTATAAGACAAGATGAGGGGTATGATGTAGCCCATTAGGTAAATACTTTTCCTCTAATGTTCTTTTAATTAATGAAATACTTGTAACAGCAATAATAAAAATATCAATTTAACATTTCTTTATTATTGCAGTAGAGCCCCAACAGCAGCCTCCAGTCGTGAGTACATGACTAGGCATACATTAAGATCATGAGTAGAGGAAAAAAAGCGAAGGGGGACAAATGATTTAGTAAACAACACTCCACTTAATTTTTTAGCTGCCAAAAGAAACAAAAAAGATTGATTGTAATCATATTATGACAACCATATTTTTGATAATATGTTAATGAATGTTAAAAGCGGATTTTTGTAACCATATTTTTGATATGTAAAAAATGAAAGAATAGATCATATATACCAGTAATGGACTAGATGAATGATTAATGTTATATGATCAGGTATGGGGAATTAAGAGTGATGTGAGGGGGGGAGGGGCCAAATGAGCTTCCACCATCACATGGTTGGCCATGTTAAGTAGAGAATATTAAACTATTCTCGAAACAAAGAAAAGCTCAATAAGGTAATACAATTTTCAATATTTTATTATGCACTTTTAAGCTTATGCAATTTTTGTTAGTTCTCTTTGCTTCAATATGTTACCCTTTGTACTTATTTTACTTTTTAACACATCTCATATGTTACCCTAGATGATAGCTTTTACAAGGGAAGCTATTCATGGATGGATCCCATGTTTGGGGATATACGAGTTTGGATTAGAAAAACTTGGGATGTACTCGTGTAGCATAGAAACAAAAGAGAAGAGCTCAACCATTTCAACACAAGAATTGGCTTGAGACTAGTACGTGGTTTGAACTAGGTTTGGGTATGAGGGGTCTAGGAGAGAGCATGTAACATAGCTGGTATTATTCCTATTTGAACTCAATTGTGCTACTTGGAAATCATTAGTTGTGGATTTAATTTCTATTTGAACTCAATTGTAATCAGGTGGGATTCATACATTATGGGAACAATACTTGTTTTGATTCATGAGCTTGGTGTGCAATTCAATGATGGAATCAACATACTTGTATGTTGTTTTTACACTAAATTTTTCCTATAACATGTTAAGAACATATTTTACTCTATTCCACTATGAGATAATACATTGAAGAAGAGTATCATAGAAAAACACTCAATCATCAGGGAACATTAGTCCTAAACAGAATTAGGAGAAGATAAAATACACAAAACTTCAACAATTCACTTTCATTCACAAAAAATCCATCAATTCCTCTTGAAATCACAAGTATATCAAACATCACAAACACAAATTAGTATTTCAAATCCTTTATTAGATTCCAATTCAACTTATCCACCATCAAAATATCTGTAACAATCAATAACCAGATTTGAATCACTGAAATCAGTCCATACTCTCTACAAGTACCAATCCACTCATCTTAGAAACTTAATTTACAAGGCTAATTAACAACAATCCAATCATCACTTACTCAAACAACTTGAACACCATGTTCTTGACACAAATACTTACTCACCAATCATTGACCCATTTGACTTGCCCTTGGTTTCCAATCTATATGTCCTTTTCCACATAGGATTCACCTTGCTCAATACATCAAGTCCATAAACCTGCCTTCAAGTCTCTATCAAACACTTAGGTATCATTTTTAACATCAATAAAGCAACATTAGAACATAATTCAAACATTTTTTATCAGAATATTAGGCTCTATATTCAAATTACCATTTTGCACAAAGAAACCAGCCTACCCCAATCAATAATTCCAAATAGTTAATCTTCTAAACTCCCTCCAAGAATTTAGGCACGTTTACTAATTACATTTAGATAGGTTCCCATAATAAAACATCCATTCTTTCACTATTTGATGGATTAACATCTTATGAGAAATCTACACACCAATCTACTAGTAGGAAAGCAAACCCATGTAATGGGTGGAATCATTCCAAATTCAAAGCATGTCCACAAACTTTACACACATTTAGAGACCCATTCCCACAATCTTTAACATGCCACAATCCCAAACTTAAATGTTGGGAACAATCATCAATAAAACTAATTGTATGTTGCCAAAAGAGCCCTTATTAGGCCATATATACAAAGAAAGTTTTCTTGAAATAGCTCCAATACACAAAAGAACTTGAAACATTCTTACATCATGCATCAAAATTGAAGATTCAATTACGTTTAGGGAAAGGGATTCATATAACTGTGTTAGGGAGGGAAGATGTTTGAACGAATATTTTTTGTTTGAAAACTGGAGGGTTTCATCACAATTTCAATGCACATAGCCCGACGAACCACAAAAATTTGCAACGAGGTTGTTGTACATGCGGCATAGTTTTCATCGTAATGGAAAGGATGGTTTGCTCCACCTCATTAGAAAATGGATGAACGTTTGGTGTTTTTTCACCAATATAACTCTCATCAGCGTGACATGGAGCATCAGGAGAACCTTTTGAACTTACACTGATATGCTTCTTTGTACTTGATCAGTGAGACATGGTGAACTTCCTACCGATGGTAATTCACTGGTAAGACATAATTTCTTGGTATGACTTCTTGGCTTCACTCTGATGATGCTTGTCTTGTCGATGAGTAATTTCCTTTGTATCATCAGTGTGAGAGGATAAATGTCTTGCCGATAAATGGGTGTTCTACAACATTTTTTGATTTTTTGCATTGATAGATGGATGAAGTTACATTGATTTTGTGATGGACACTGCCAATAGTTTCCTTGGCACTGACCAATGATGTTGGGTGATGGTTTTGATGTATAGATGGATGAAGTTACGTTGATTTTGTGATGAACACTGCCAACATTTTCCGTGGTGTTGACCAATGATGTTGGGTTATGGT
>VDFB02192945.1:0-17527 GCA_007258455.2 Sequoia sempervirens
CATTTCACAAAATATACAGTTTGAAGAAACTGATCACCTATAAGCCACATTAACTGACTAAAACAGACAGAACTAATATTATAGTCAAACTGCATAGAGACCCCAATTCCTATCCCATCTCATCGTTTCCAATCCATACAAACAAAAAATTTCTCACTCATGTCAGCACATATTTCAAATCCATATCCAAAATAATATTAAAACTTCAGTCATTTCACAAGGCATGCAATCTGAAGAAATTTATTAGCTACAAAATGGATGATCTACACACTCAACTCAAATCTATACCCAAAAACATGATATTTTTATGGAGGAATTTCACTTAACATACAATATGAAGAAACAGATCATCTATAGCACACTTCCAATCCTCACCCAAGTCAAATTAGACTTGTATGTATATTCAAACTACTTACAGTCCTCAATTACTAACCCACCCATCCAATCCATACAATCACAAAGCTCAGACTCAATTCCACAAATAGAAAAAGCAAATCCGTCCCAAAATCACAGTGAATTTTTTCAGGAATTTCACTAAACAAAGAATGTGAAGAAATCAATCAGCGATATCACATCTCAAATAATGACACTAATCAGATTGGATATAGGTCTGAATACCTAATCCATCTGATTTAATCTATACAATCAAACAAACTCAGACCAAATTCCATAAATAAATAAAAAATCCATGCCCATCTCAACAAATCACAATATCATAATACTTCTTTTTCAGGCATTTGACAAAACATACAGTCTGAAGAAATCTACCGGCTATAAGATGGATGATCTACCAATTTAACTCAAATATATACCCAATATCATAATAATAATAAAAAATCCAGGCATTTCCCTAAACAGACACCCCAAAGAAATCAATCATCCATAACATGGAATTTCACCGATTTCACATTGAGCATAAAATGGGGTGATCAGATATTCGATGTGTTATGGATCAGATATCCCGATGCGGTTTGACTTCCTTCAGAAAATGATATATCTGTTGTGCTCAGTTCGCAGCATCCACCTAATTGTATCATTCAGTTTATGTGCTGAATGTTTGAGGCAGCTGCACTTGAATGATCATGAACGCAATAGTTTTGTAAGCTTTGCACCCAAACAACTCTGGCTTCATTAATTCTTTATATTTCAGATGGCGCTTTTCCAATTTGAGCATTCAAATTGACAAATCCTCAGGGTTCAGATTCTAGGAGGTGCAAGGGTTACATCAATAGAAAATTATATATAAGTTAATATTATTACAAAATACAATTCTATATTTAAATTGCTTAGTGGGAAAGAGAGGCATGAAAGACCTTGATGAGTATGTAACCTACAACCCAAACAATGAATGAGAACATTGAAATTGCAAGCCCAAGAGGGCAATGGTGGAACATACATGGATCATTTCTTATAATGCTTGGCAAGTCATCCAAGCATGAGTTTGCTACCACCTCTTTACCACATAAATTGATAAATTCATGTCTAATTTACTTGATGTCATTTTGATAATTACCATCAAAATAGGAAGTAGCTACCATGAATGACATTGAAATACATTACATTTCAAGAAAGGAATATAATGTCATTGTTTTGCATATTTAATACTTTATTAATAGGAAATACAATAATAAACTATTCATGTCTCATTTTTATTGATTTATGAAAAGTACAAATTTAAACAAGAACAATTGTATTTTATACCATATTAAAGCAAAGAAGAGATTAGAGATGCTCAATTAAGAGCAGACATCTTTGTATCTCATTATATTTTTGTTCCACCTCCAACACTTTGTTACCTACTTCTTCATTAAACTATTCAATTTACAATAAGCATAGATCATAATAGCATAAACCTTAAATTGTATGTAGAATTGGATATGGTCAAATTGATAAAGCATTGGAAATTTACCAAACAATTGTGCCATCTAAATTAAAATACTTCACTTTGGAAGTAAAATTTACCAAATAATAATAAGAAAAGAGATTCCCATATAAAAAGTGAAACCCCCAAAAAAAAAGTTTTATTGTAATGTATTGATTTATAGAAAAATACAAATTTTTAAATTGTCAAAATATTCTAAGCTCAACCAAAGATTTTTTTGAAGAATGCAAAATTTCCGCAAACATGAAAAATAAATAAATAAAAATCCTAACACATTTACTAATGTATGGTTGTAGTTTAAAATTTATCACTGAAAATAATATATGTTGCCAACATTTAAGATTGTATAAATAGTTTTAATTGTTAATTCAACTAAACTTCATTTCCAATGAAGAGGGTTTAATGCACATCATGAACAATTTCTTGTAGGATTTTTTTATAAACACATAGAAAGGACACCTCAAATCTAGTGATCTATCATCCATATTCAACACTAAGAAATTGTATGACGACATTAAATATAATAAAAATACCAACTAAATTTAAAAGCATATCATCCCACCAACTTGCATCACTACAAAATAATATTATTTGTGATTAGTTTGGAGCATACATAAGAACTCGTATATTGTTGTGAAATACAATAATATTAATGAAATAGATCAGCACAAGCATAGAATATTGAGAAAATTATTATATTATTTGTGACCGTAAAATAATGTTAATGAAATAGATTCCGGTAAAAATGGAATATTTTGTACACCCAGGAATTCACGGTGATTATTTGCAAGACAACACGAATCAGCTCAACCAAATGGTGGGCGCGCATGGTGTTTAAAACCACAAAGTCAACATTGTGTAATGGCTCTGTGCTAAATCACATAGACAAAATTGCCTCTTATTCCCCAAATTTAGCCGTGACTTTAAATAGTCTAATAAAAGTAATCAACATCCTTTGAAATACTACAAAACAGTGTCATCAAGTCACCTAATTCTCATACTCCAAGATTGTTTAGATTTACTTTGAATGGCTAAAAATAAACCTAATCAAGATACTTTAAATGTAAGATCATTGGGTTTACATTTGTCGCAATTCAGTGAGAGTATTGTTGTCTGCCAAAGCCTCATTGAAACACCAATTCCATTATCCTATACTCGTCTGACATCAAGATTTTTAGTCCTTTGGCATCTCACTCTTCCCATTATCCTTTGGGACCAATGTGAGTGGATAGTTGTACCAGCTACATTTATCAGTGCAACATCTTTGTTCTGCATCGAAGAAGTGTGTTCCTATTTTACCTAAATAAGATCTAATTTATGGTATCAAGAGTGGGTCTATTCATATTTTTTACCAATACTTGCACCATATTGTAGCTCGGCAATCCCTCGATTATTATCGATGAATGGTGTATTTGGGATTATGATGATTGAGAAAAGTTCTATGCATCGGGATGAACTCGAGAGTGTAGTCATTCTTGAAAAAATTAGTCATGTTTCATGATCTCTTAGATTAGGTATGCACTTGATGATATTCTACTTCCTTAATGGTTGCCATCCCATAACATCTTCTTAAAAATTTCACTTGCAGACAAGACTTAAAGTGTGTATCCAATGCACTCTTGCACTCTTTGAGAGGAAAATTTGGCTCTTAAAGGGAATCCTTTTTCCTCTTTGGCCTCTGACAAGAATTTTATATGAGGGGAATAAGAATCTTATAGGCTCTACACATTTTTAAAAAAAATCTGCATAATTTTCCAGAAGGAATATATTCCTAGCATTTTGTTCTCCGTAATGAAAGGGAAAACATAGGAGCACAACACAATAATAGATGCTAAGATCTGATCTCTGTGGTAATATTATCAGCTAAAGATGATCTTGGTAGTGCCACTTTTGTACTTGTTCAAAAGCTATTTTTTGGAAAAGAGACTTGTATTCTATCTCTTGCACCAACTTGATGCTTTCCTTTAGATTTTTCTTAGATGAATATTCCTCTTATAAATCCTATTTGCTTAAGGAAAATGATTTTGAAGCCAATGACTATCCAATTTGCTAAAATCTTAGTGCAAATCTTGTAGGAGACATTAATTAGCATAAGCTCAGCAATTGCCTGTCAACAACATTAAAACTCAAGATGTCAAAGGAAAAAAAAATTGAGTGTGGTTTTGAAGAATAAAGCTTCACATTAGGAAAACAATTCATAGAAATAAGTATAAAAAAATATAACCTTAGAATTTATCTACAAGATGCCATAATACAAGTGAAATCTCCCAAAGAAATAATCGACTTTTGCACGAAATAATCAACCACCAATGTTGACTAATTAGATGCCTCATAGAGCATGTTATCCCATATTAAAAGTACTTTGTTCTACAACCGCAAATTCATATCACAATATAAATATAGATAAAGTCTCTTTATTTTTCCTTATGGCTGAAGTGAATGAAGGTCCTATTTTTTAAGGATTTCGACCTAGAGCTCAGGGACACGGTTATGCGATACAAAAACCCACTTGTCATATAAGTATTAAATTGGAGGATTTAGATGACTCTAACTCAATTACGGTAAAAAAATAGAAGCAAAATATCCAAATAGATGGAAGCATAATCCATTTATGTCGCAAATTTACCACTACTTGCAAAAATGTACTATAAAAAAATATGTATGGGAAACAAAATAAATCCTGCCCTTCCCTATTATGATACTATTGTATTCCATATTTATTGTTTCCTTTAACAATGCGACACACTTAGCACACTTAGCTCTTGAAAGTAGATATTTTTAACAGTAAGTTGGAGTCAATGTCAAAGAACATAGGGTTAAAATATCCTAATGTATGATAATCATATTAGCATTTACATAACTCCGACATTTTTATTAACATTGATCGTTTGTTGTGGTTAGTTGCAAAATATATAAACATGTTATCATTAACCTACACCCTTTGTTTATATTGCAGTAGATGAAAATCTAATGATGGATATGTGTGAAAAGGTCTTGAAAATAGCTCTACTTGATGTAGCCACTAAAATTGTAGAATACCTACTTTCACTTGTGGGAAGTGGCATTAAAAGAAGCTAAAATTGGTTGCTTGAGTATACATTTTTATTTTAAAAATAGCTCTTCCTAATGCAACCACTAAAATTGTAGAATACCTACTTTCACTTGTGGGAAGTGGCATTAAAAGAAGCTAGATTTGGTTGCTTGAGTATACATTTTTATTTAATTGTTATTTCTCAAGTTAAAAAACATTTTGATGAGGTGTCAAATGATGGGTTTTAAAGATGTAAAGGATGGTAAGGTGTAACTCTTTGCATTGATAATAATATTGTATTTTGGAGGGATCCCTTCCAAGTTGATTGTTATTGTACTGCAAATCAAATTCTGTATCTTTGACTTCATTTTCCATCCATCAATTTTGTATTCTCTTGTGATGTATCCATGATCCTTTTGGTTTTCGTATTTCTATGTTTGTAAGCTTTTCTTTATTTTCCATTGTATAACTATAGAAATCTATCTTTTGTTATTGAAGCAATCTCTCCAAGGTGCATGATGTAATTTGATTCTAAATTTTTGGAAGTATTGTTGCAATATATGCTAATGTCAAATTTAAACATTATAGAATTATAAATAGAAAAATGTTTCAATTACTGTTGATGATGTAAATGCAATGGTTATCATGAAAATTGTGTGCACTTCCCTTCATACATGTATGGTTTAAAAGACTCACAATGTAAAACATACAACTCCTTAATAAAACACCTTCAAATTTCTAGGTACCTATATAATTCTATCAGCGTATTCCTTGCACCTCCTCCGGGTGCAAGTGCTAGTTTTATGTCAATCTTCATCAAATGCCCTCCATCTAATGGTAAGGTATGTTTTGTTCCAAGAAACCATTTTTGTAACTTCTTTCACAAGACCCTCATGGTGAACACCTTACCCTTTTTTTAGACCCCAAATCTACAATAATAACCACAAATATGTAACTCTCACAACTTGCAAAACATACTTCATACCTTGAAATGTTTGAAATCTCAACAAGAATTAAACAAAGCCAGGGAGCTCTAACCTCCCTCAACCACAACCATGACTTTGATAACACTTATTAGAAAATCACCAAATTGATCAAATCATTTCCTATATAACCCTAAGGGAAAAACATGCATATAAATTTATAGAATAACCATAATGCAAATATCAAAAACATAAAAGATTATACAAGATATACCCTAAGAAACCCTGGAATGCTCAAACTCCAAAAGCATCCACACTCAATGTATTATTCAATAATAAAACATTCCAATACACTTAAAAGGAGTATCCATGAATACTTCAGAAACATCATACTCTACCAACACATCATCCATGTGTCCAAGCACAATGGATAGCCATAAATATACACATCATGTCATCCTTCATATATACACTTTGCAAGAGAGCTCAATACAAATGACTACTGACCTCAAAGGTTATGATAGCCAACCCCTACCACTAGAAACACGTGCTTGTTTTTATATAACTACACTCAAACATGTGATATTGACAAAAAAACATATGTTTCAAAACCATGAGTGCACATAGCCATTGACCAAAACATTTACGTTTTAATACTAAATTTTTCAATATTAAATTAACATCCATCTAATATTGCATTGAAACATTACAAGTAGACCCACATAAATATTTAATGTGGCCACAAATCTCTAAAGATGCACTACAAATAAATATTTAATTATTTTATATAATTAAAATAAATTTCTTTTGTGCAAGATATGCACCACTCTTTTACCTAACAATATAAATATTATAAAGAATAGTTATCTATTATTTGTTGTTTGTTTCTTTTGTACGACATACGAAGTATACTTTTAATCAGTTTAACAAACCGTGGATTTGTTCTTAGTATCATAAATCATAAGGTTGCCATGGTAAGAATGTAAATTCAATGAAAATGTAGTCAATATGTATTGTTGTAGTAGACAACATTTTGTGATATATCAAAAACATTAGTGGAAGAGGTTCTCATATGTTATCAATGTTTTGAAATATTAAATCATTACATCATGAAAATTAATGATACTTCCACATGATTTTATCTAAGGCTTCAATTATACATTTCATGGCCCAGTTTAATTTACACATCATAATCACAGTCTTTTAACTGTCAAAATCAAGGTTCTAGTTAGAGCAAATGGGCTTCTGAAGTTCATGTTACTGTTGCCATATGTGGAATTTGGAATAAAAATTTGATAAAATATATTCATTTGTGTTTGCTCCATCTTTCTCTATCTCGGCGGTTGCTTATTTGTGTGCAGCTTTCTGCAGATAGAAAAAAGAGAAAAGAGAACTCTACTTACTAACTGAGAATTGGAGAAATTGAGGGTATCCCCCCGTCCTGATTTCCTTGGCAAAGGCATTACGCTTCATTAGACGTGCGTTACAAAATATTCAGCCTTGAGCTCTGGGTATGGCTGAAGCCAAATGGAGTTAATTTGTTTTATTCTGTTGCTTCTGCAATTATTGAACTTGCCAATGAATGGTTGAAGCGTCAAATTTTAACTCAACAAATAACAAATTGTTCAAAGTCTCAACGCATGACAATGAACCTGCTGTCTCATTTTAACATACAAGATACAAAAAATTAATGTGCAAGCAAGCATTCCATTTTGTACAAGATAGAATACACTTGAGAATACTTCAATATAATGCCTTTAAAAAAATCAAGTACTTAGGACCTGGTAAGTAATTTAAGCAATGAATTTGGTGGTATGTGCAATTATTGAACACTAGTGAGTCCGACCACAGGAGATTTTACAATGATGCTCATTCGCAACACAACTCCCAAGCACTTGATCTGTAGCCAATGGGAGACATACCACCATATAAGTAAAGTGGAAAAAATAAACAATGAGGATTCAATGGTCCAATGTCAACTTCAGATAGCTCTTACAAACAATCGTAATGATCCAGCATTAAAGAGCATTTATAAACTTCAAGAGCGCAGTGAAGTTTCAAATCAGAACATATACAAGCATTTCGGAGAAAACATGCGATGTAGCAATTCGAAACAGCAACTCAAACATCCGGGTCTAGGAGATAAGTTTTGTTGCCATTCTCATCAGTTGAAAATTGAACTGGTTGCAAAGCTGGGTCACGATATGCATTGGCCAGACTTGCAAGAAACATTTCCATCTCCGGATTTCCTTCATCTCCCCTGTCCCTTTTTATCAAAACCTTCAAGGGTGCACATTTTTGGTATTAATATTCAGAAAATCAATGGCTTAATATTAAATATGCATAGAAAGTTATGCTTATTTCTATATCTGGTAACACAAACAAGCTTATCTCAGAGATGAGATAAGCACCAAGTACCTCTGCAGGATAGTTGTTGAACATAGGCAAAAATCGTTTCCCACAATAGTTGTTGAATAGGAGAGTAATTATAGACATCGGTATTACCCAACCAGAAGCGTAAGGAAGTTTCTTGAGTCCAAATATTCCTATTGCAATTATTTGCATGAAAATCAATGAAAATATTGTACAGCTGTGCACAATAGGCCAAAACTGGCCAGCAGTTTCAAATTTAGGCGAGTAAACATTCAACATCTGCAAAATTCCACAAAATGAGTAAGCATATACCAGTTTATATTAAACAGATGAAAGTTTCAAATACCAGTATGGAAGGGACGATTCACATAGGAAAAAGAAATATATCATTTTTCAAATTAATTTAGCATAGAGTTTTAAAGAAAATGTGCATTCAAAGGCATGTCCATAAAAATAAGTCTATAATTCTTAATAGTTGTAGAATTAAATCAACTGTTACTGAAATTTCAAAATAACAGTAGGAAGGAACTTGCAGGAATATTTAAGAGTTATCATAAATGAGGGTTTTGGTTTTTAACTTTTTTGAGAAAGAAATTTGTAGTTATTCTGCATAATAATGGCATTCTGCTACCAACTATTTAAGAAAGATAACAACTTTTAGTACTTAGTTTAGAAGCACCTGAACATAACCTCAAACGACTTAGGCAAATGGTTCAAACTTTAAAATCAGACAAGCTTTCGAGGCAGGTAGTCTCTGTTCACGATAAACTGGTAGCCAAATCATGTATGACCACAGGCCACAAGGTTACAAGCGGTTAAGTTTCAATTCAATGGAAAATTGCCACCTTGATGATAGTGTGCAGTTGTACTAGCTACTATAATGCACCACAATAAGGTTATGTCAGGGTGGGCCCCCCAGCTTTACATCAGAGATCCTGTCCCAGGTACTAGTCAGTGAAGATTTGATTGAATGACATACATAAACCATGACCTTTGTCATGATGATCTAATCATTTGCGTGACCTTTTCATTAAATTAAATTTGAACATTCTGCATCAAATAATAATTATAGTATATATTATAAATAGTAAACACCAGAGAAAAATGTAACTCCATTAAACAAGAGAATTTATGATAGTTTATCTGATAAATGCTGGCCACCCAATAAATAATTATCGCAAGCATTTCAGAAACTGGCCCTAAAAAGCATCTTTCAAAAATCTATAATCATTAGCATGACTAGAAAACTGGAGAAGTATTTTGTAGAACAGTCCCGACAGCAGCCAACAATCAAATCATCCAAAGTTCAAAACAGCACATAAACTAAAACTCCTAATGAATGTTAGGAATATTACATCATTACGTGTGTTAGCACATTTGTTATGGTTTCTTAGAATATTATGTGTAGGTTAATATAATATTGTAATATTTGGTTGTACAAGTGTTTCTAGAGATTTGAGTTGTTAAAAGTTAAAACAACTCATTTATGTAAAGAAAGTTGTTATAGGAGGTTTCCTATAATATAGGAGATGAAACTCCTATGAATATGTAATATCTTATTGAATGAAAAATAGGTAATAGTAGCACAATTTTATTCTGTGTATAAAATTTTGTATGGTTCTATGAACTCTGCCCAAAATTTCTTATAATGAAATATTGCCCATAAGGGGCCACGGGTTTCTTCAATCCAAGAAAGGATTACCTAAATCTTAAAATAAAAAAGCTGTGTTATTTCACATTCTCTTCAAAATCATGTGAAGCAAAAACAAAGGTTCAGATGCTACCTGATTGCGATATGTGATGTAGCCAACCAAAAAATATACAAGCAAGAAAGGTAGGATCAGTGGTGCTAGCAAGGAATATGTGAAGCCTAGAAGCCCAAAAAGGAGCACTTTTGGGAGATCACGATGGTAAGGAAATGCTGGTGCATAATCATCCTGTTCACTGGAAAAATGTCTTCTAAAAAAGTCTACAATAAGTGGGAACAACCGAGCAATTTCCAATGATAAGCCTGTCCATCCAGATGTTAAAACATAAGTGATGAAAAATGCCGCCTGCATCCAAAAATAAGACAAATCATTATGAACATGTGTTTAGGGAGCATTCGTGAGTTCTGGTTTGAAAGATAATAAGTTAAAATATACTCAAGTAGAGAAATATTGCATATGAAGTGGTGCCGGCTTTTAAGAGTTTCAAATTTTATATTTTGCATTTGCATGCAATAGTTTTGGTTCCTAATCCAGCGATCAAGGCTAATCTGACTCAACAGGAGTGTTAGGGTTTTAATTTGTGTGTTGAAAACAACACAAATGGAATAGCACATACAGTAGAACCATTTTTCAAATTGTAAGGGGAAGCTCCTAGAAACCTAATTAAACCTAGACTAATATTATAGACAATATCCATGAGTATGCACACTATACAAGATTTTAATGGGGAATTTTGCATAAGCATAAATTACTAATTGACTATGTTTTTTCCCAGATGCATGTGCCAGCTGTTAACAATCAAGCCCAATTTTTAGATATAATGGAGTAAACTATCAAGCATAAAAGATAAAACTCAACTTCCTATTGGCTAAAATAGAAATATTATTTGGATTTAAGGGGAAAACATAGACAAACAAACTAGATGCAACAGCAACATAATATGATGAGAATATGAAGGATAAGAGAATGATTATGCTGAAAACCTAAGTTATTCATTCACTGCAGGGAAGTCCTAGGTTTGGGTCCAATCCATTTCAGATCTAGATCCCAGTGTGATGCAGGCAAGGATGTGTCTAGAGGGTACATTTCAACATGTGGGTTTGTCCCAGATGAACTTGGGCAAGCCCAAAATGAACCTAGGAATAGTTTTAGGAACCTGTGGAAAACCTGATGAGTTTTGATGTTTTTTTTAAATTTTGTGGGATTTTTTTAATTCTTTAAAACATTTGACTTTGACTTGAACACATCCCTAACCAAAACCTCACTCAAGGCATTTAAAAGTAAAAAAAACAAGGTAATTTACCTCATTCTGAATGCAAAACACAAAAGTCATTCATTTTTGCTAAACTTTCATTCTTGGTTGCCAACAAATGAATAGAGTTGAAGATTGATTGGTTAATATTCCAAAGTAATTGGTTTGCTACTCCTACACATGTGCAAGAGCCCATTTGCTACAAAGGAGGTTGTAGAGGCATATTTTTACAAGACGTTGGTTCTTTTCGTTTTATTTTTTCTGCATTGTTGTTTTGTTTTGAATATTTTTTCCTTTCTTCTATGAATCTATGGTGTGTGTATGTGTATATATATATATAATTCTCATTTTGTTTCGAACATCTTGTTTATTAAACTTGTTGACATAGGGATTACAATGGTAGCTAATTCAACCTCCATGGGCTGACCCCACTTCAAGACATACCTAAATTCACCTCTTTAGAAACATGTTAATATGGTATAATGTAATGTCACCTTCTCAGCAGTGAATCTTGCAAGTGACTGTTAGCCTATTCCTGAGACCCATAGGCTACTTGGAGGAGAAAATTAGGGTTTCCTGCTTTTGAGGGGGTTGTTGCTTGAAGTTTGGTGATTGGATTGTGGATTCTTTTTGGGTTTTCAAAGAGCTTCGCAGTGGATAGCATGCATGGTGATCCGAGCAACTTGGGAATTTGCTATTTTTAGTAAATTCCATTTCTGGCAATGGTCCTGTTGGCTTCAGTGCAGTTGGCTTTCTTCTTCAGCCAATTCAGTTGGTATTGTGATTTTTGGCCTCCTGATGCATTTTCTGGTGAGATAAATTAATTTAATTTAAATAATGTTATATTTTGAGGTTATAACCCCTTGGCCTAGCTTTATCACTGTAAGTTGTTTTAAAAGGGGGACTTCAAGGGTGGTTATCTCATCAGGAGATAATATATTATTTCTAAGGCCAAATTATATGTGGGTGAAGTGGGACGCCTACTTGGGGAGAAGATTAATTTTAATAAAGGTAAAATATTTGCCTTATGAGAAAAGGACGCCATCTTTGGAGGGAAAAGAGATGAAATCAAATTTGAATTTGGGCGCCCTTCTTGAAGCTTCTAGAAGATTCTTCTCAAGTCTTTATAAGCAAGCCTCTGCCCTTCATTTCTTCATCTTTTGTCTACCATACTGTTATGCTGCTAGATTGTTCAGGCAAAGCTTCAAGGCAAGCATACCTCCTAGCACTTGGCTCATCTTCTTGCTTGAAAGATAGCAACTAGTTGGGTGATAGATTGTAGTTGAGTTGCTTTGTAGTAAGTTCTTGCATTTGTAGTGGATTTCTTGCATTTGTAGTTCAGTTTCAAGCATATTAGTGAAGTTTTCAAAGTTGTTGGTTTATGTAGTTGATTGTGAGTTTTAATCATATATTCAAAAATAAAAATATTCTCCTTCTGGGTATTGCATCATTGTATTTCTTTGGTAGGGGCGACCCTTTGTACTAATTTGCAGATTTTATTATGAAGAATTGGATTTATAAGAAGCAAATCGCCCTCCTTCAGGGCCATACCATTTCATGCTGCATTGAGATTCGTGCAAGTAAAAATTAGAGGCTGTGCTTTGGGGTTTTATCATTGGAATAGGGGCGCCATCATCCTAGGAGTATTATGCATTTTGTCTCATACATTTTGGATGAGTTTTGAGTGAGTTGTGAGCATAATAGTGAGTTGCTAAGTTGCTGGTCTGTGCATTTTCAGTCAATTATCAGTTATATCAGACTTTGGGAATTCATTAGTTGAGTGAGAAATTGAGTCTAAGGGGTCTTGTGAGCATTGGAGAGTTGATAAACGTTATTGCAGCATTAATAGGCTCCTAATCTTGTGTTCTTGGCAGGCACTCTATTTCATTGTAAGCTGAATAGTAGTACTGTCAGCATTCTCACTTCATTCTTATTTACTTGTACTTCCCGCTAAATAAGTGGAAGAGGCTGGCTTGCCACCTATTTACTTTCAAAAATTGCATTGTACTTCAAATTGCTGATCGGCTGAGCCGTCACTAGAATTCATGGATCCTCTGACCATATGCTTGCCCTCCTCCCACATCAGGTCTTAGGGCACATTCTTGGTTAGAGTTACTTTCAGTTCAAGATCTTCTGACCATATGATAGTACCTTGCCCAACTTGGGGATCCTGGTGCACATCCTTGGTTAGAGTTACCTTCGCATCGTTTTGGGTTTTAGAGGCTAACCTTTCCGCGGTAAATGTTGCATTCATGTTGCTGTCACCGAGAAAACCAAAAATTTGGTCGGGTTCCATTGCGCCGCCCAGCAGTTCCTGGTGTGTTTGGATTTGCAATGGGTGTGATCAATAATAGCTCTTAGTGGAGTAAAATGTCATGTCCCCATCTATTGGCCTGGTAGTAGCCGGGGATGTAGCCTATGTTTGATGCCGTGGTGGCGAAATTCCGGAAGAGGATCGCTTTTGGTGATTGCTGCCGTTGTTGGTTGCTCGATTTAGAGTGTTAATGGGGTTTGGGCCAGCGGAGATAGCTGAAGGTCTTTTGAGAGAACTTTCTATTTTAGAAGTTAGGTCGGTGCTGCTATTCCAGGCGGAGCCTTCAGTGTGATGATTGGCTCCCAAAGTTGACCGGTTCGATTAATTGTTTACGATTTGTGAATGAGGGTATTCTGGGGTTGTAACTCTTAAATATTTGCGGAAGCATTGCAAATCACTTGTGAAATATTAAAAATAATGTACATTATTTGGCCTAAGTTATAAAGAATCCCAATTATACTTTATGTATATTATTAAAATTGATTTGTGCAGGTATTTGTATAAACAAAGGGGCATAATAATTGATAGTTACTCCACCAAAGTCCAAAGTGAAAATTAAATCATTAATTTAAATGATTATTTTAATGGAGAATTAGGTCGAACTTTTCATAGAAGAATATATTGTTCTTCCCAAGGCAAAATGGAACTATCAAGTTTATTATTCAATTTTGTCTTCTGAGCATCTGAGCTTTGGAGTTTGCAAACCCTAGGGTTTCTGGCAAACATCGTTTCTGGAGAACGTAACCTCTTCAGAGATCAGGCATACTGAGGCTGTGAGATACCAGCTGAAGATTGCACTTGGTGATTTCATCCAGAAGTCACAGACTGAGCTTATCCATTCATTTTATCAGAGATTTACAGAGAACTTCATCTGGAAGTAAAGGCGAATCTATCAGAGATCATTCATTAGAGACTGGGGCACAAATTCCAAAGGCCGTACTTCATTAATTGCTGCTGTCAGGCCGTACCAGCAAGGCCGTACTTTTATTCTTCTGGAGCAACGCCTCATTTCATCAGCTTCTGGTGTTTGAATGTTGGGCGCCCTGGTCAACTGAGGGTTGTGCATCGATTTCTGAGCCTGGAGATTCTTTATTCATGTGGCCGTACCTTCCTCATATTGCTGCAGCCGCCACTTGAAGAAATCAGGTTTTTCTTATTAAAATAATTTGTATTTCCTTCATATTCAGTATCTGGCTATTGTAAATTGTCTGGAAGTGAAATATTATGAAGCGCCTAAGTTCTCTGAGCAAGATCTGAGTAATTTCATGTGTTTAGAATTTATTTAGATTTTTCTAGCATTTTCTCAGTAAAATCGCAATTTCCATTATTTGCCTGAAAACCTCAAAAATTACAAAAAAACGAAAAACTTGCAAAACAAACCAAAATCCATCAGGGTTTCAATTTGAGAACCACCAGGGTTCCGACAGTGGTATCAGAGCACAGATCTCCTGCCATCCTGTGCTTTTTCAGTGATTATTCAGAATACAGTGCATTTCTGGGTTGCCTTTTATGAACCAAGACATTATTACGTTATGCTACGGAGAGGTGTGGAGCCGGAGGCAAGGGCTTGAAGCTGAGCCGAGGAGTCCTCCGATTCAGAAAGGCAGAGACGTCTCAAGTGCCGGTGCACCTGAGATCAGGTTAAGGGCGGTGGTGAAAAGCAATATTTATGTGGAATTAGTGAGGGCTTTCTACAGAGGCTACTGAGGTCTGAGGAAAAGCACTTATCTGCAGGGTGACCTTCGCGATATGAGGAGTTTAGAGCGGAGACGCGACAGCATGATGGATATGATGTGATTGGTCGATACTAAGCGGTGCTCACGCCCACCACGGCCTCATTCTCTGGTGGGCAGTGGCGGGGCCCGCCAGTGGGTCGGCCATTGGCACGCTCGGCTCCCTAGAACACGATCTCGGGGCGTAGGCGGGGCCGGCCACCCCTAACCACCGAGAATCCCACCTCCCGAGACTCGAAGGCTGAGCATGGTGGCATCATAGAGGACTTCCGGCCCTGAAGGAAAAAGCTGGCATCAGCCGTTGGCGGACTTGGCAGATTTCATGGCGGTACATGTCATTGGCGGCACGAGTCCGGCGGGCACTGCGTTTCATGAGTTTGCAAAGATGTCTATAAGCCCGGAGGAGATGAATTTGAGTCGCAGACCCCCGCGAGCGCCGGCGGCGATACCGGGTGAATAAAGAGTTTACAATATCTTTGTGAGCAAGATTGCTATACATATTTTGATGGGTACGGAAGACATCAACTAGGTCGCGGTCAGAGGTGGACAACTATCATAGACCTATCTGCGAGGATGAGGCAATTCTGAATTGCCGCTACATCTGGTGAGTAGCGCATGATTGGTGGCACCACGGCATGTACACGTTAGGCCATCATGCGGTTAATACCTATCAGGAGTTCACGAGCCGATTGATAGAGAGATTTGATAGGAAGGATCCGGAGTTGTATTTTAGAGAGTTGGCTCAGCTCAGACAGACAGGCAGTCTGGAGGCATACATTGGCGAGTTTCAGAGAGTGGCCGTCATGGTGACTGGCATTTCAGAGAGGAGACTCATTATCTTATTTGTTGAGGGTTTGACAGAACCCATGAGAGGTTGGGTCAAGGCTTTTGACCCTCCCACACTTCAGGAGGCCATGCGGAAGGCACGAAGCATGGAACTTGCAGCACCTCGCAGTAAGTTCAATTCAGGGTCCACTCCATACACGAGACCCAACAGGCCTTTTGATAGAAACAATGACAAAAATAGACCCTTTGACAGGAGGAAGGATCAACAGGATCCTAAGAGACAGAATGCACCCCCGTTTGACAGAGAAACTTTGAACGAATTACGTAAGAAGAAGTTGTGTTTTTGGTGCAAGGCACCCTATGATGAAAAGCACATATGCCCACTTCGTCCGAAAGTCAAAAATAACCAAATGGAGTGGTATTATGAGGGCGAAGAGCAATCTGATCTGTCAGACCAGCAAGCTGATTCCGAGCCTTCAGATGATGAGAAGTCCGAAAATGAGAATGAACATGAAGGTGGAAGGAAGCTACAGGAAGCCCATCTGACTAGTCTTCAGAGAGATGGTTCATTTCGACTCCGTGGGCTCTTAGCAGGTCAGAAGGTGATTACTTTGTTGGATACGGGTGCGACACATAATTTTATTGATGCACGTCTAGTGGAGAGACGTGGTATCCAGACAGAGGCCTTCGAGGGTATCCGAGTCAAGGTAGCTGACGGATACACGCTCAGGTGCGACAGGAAGATTACTGATCTGCCGATGAGATTGAACAACTATGAATTCAAGACTGAATTCTATGTTGTTAATATGGGTGATACAGATGTGGTACTAGGGATGGCATGGTTACATGATTTGGGTGAGTTCACGCTCAACCTACGGGACATGGAGATGAAATTTAAGGTTGACGGAAGACCACATGTCATCAAGGCAATACGGGACAGTAATCTTAGGATGGTTTCATTCCGGCGGATGGAGAGGCTCATTCGTCATGATATGGTTGACTGGGCGGCTGAGTGCATGTTGATGCCAGCCCAGCAGGAGCCGCAGAAGGGTGAGTACCACCCTGACATACAGATTCTGAGGACTAAACACTCCAAAGTGTTTAGTGATATTCCACCTGGTAGGCCTCCAGATAGAGGTACAGAGCACATTATTGAGTTGGAGGAGGGCGCAAAGCCCGTTATGATTACTCCCTACCGCCATCCGAAACGACTCAAAGATGAAATAGAAAAGACCATTAATGAGTTGTTGGCTATGGGTCATATCAGACCTAGCAAATCCCCTTTTGCTTCATCGGTTGTATTGGTGAAGAAGAAGGATGGATCCCTTCGGATGTGCATCGATTACAGGCAGCTCAACAAAAGAACCATCAAGAATAGGTACCCCATTCCGCGCATTGATGAGCTGATAGATGAGTTGCATGGTGCAGTCTTCTTTATGAAGATTGATTTGAGATCAGGGTACCATCAGATACAGATGAGGGAGCAGGACATTGAGAAAACCGCTTTCCGGTGTCATTGCGGTC
>VDFB02192947.1:0-30314 GCA_007258455.2 Sequoia sempervirens
GATCTTCATCCTGGGGGCTTGATCATCCCTCTTGATTGTTGTATTCCATCTTGCTAGCATAAGTGCGTTCGAACCCTCCCCTCAATGTTCATGGCTACTTTAGTGTGAGTTTGAAGAAGTTTCATCCTCTCACTAAAGTGGGGGCTTCATCATAGAAAAATGGCCCTTTGTCATTTTCATGGCAGCACAGAGTCTTGTTTCATAGTGTTGGAACTATGTTTCTCTCATTTTATGTTGTGACATGGCTGAACATGCTTATTTATGTACTAAAACTCAAATAACGATGTCTTGTGAAGGTGTTGTGAAGTGTTGTAAGATATTTCTACATTCTTCTAGACTTTATTTAATGCAACTTACCTAAAAATCACCTTTTTTCTCATCAACAAGTCCTATATTGAAGTGTTGTAAAGTCTTGTAACAAGCCTTCATGCTTTTCTAGGCACATCTTCACTATTTTGTCTTTTTATGCCCTCATATGACTTAATTAAGTGTATTTTTGAATATTATCCCAAAAAATAACATTAAATACAACATTATTCCTGACACTTGTTTTTAGGTCCTAGGTGGGACCCATTCGCCATGGGTGGTGAATGAGTCCCCCTTGGCCCCAAATCCAAAATATTTCAAATTTCCTTTCGGGATTTTATTTAAAATCACTTGATGTTGGTCTGTGATGAGGTATGAATAGATAGTAAGGCACAAGAATTGTATAAATAAGTGATTTTCACCTCATTTTACATCTCCTACAATCCAATTCATCAAATTCATTTATCCACCTATACATTCAAGCATTCAAGCATCTTACATCAACAATTAAAGCACTTTTCAAGCACTTTAAAGTTTCCATTGACATTACTTCAGAATTACAAGATCAAGAGTTAGGTGAGTGGATATCATTTGCATGTTATTACTTTATCTTTCTCTTGCATTTCATTATATTTTCAAGGTTTTAATTACCAATAGTGGGGTTGACCAAGGAAAACCCCTATTCACTAACCCTAATCATTTTTCCCCTTTTGCTTATGTCTTTACAGCTCTTTTGTTTGTATATTTGATACGTAGTTATAAGGTGTTGAAGATTTATTTTCATGTCAACTAGGTACTTCAAGTCAACATAAGTCAAATTCAATCTTGGAGAGACTTATTTGTCTGTTTTCTACAGATTTGACTTTGGCAACCTGACAAGCAGACATTCCCAAATTTGGTGTTGCAAAGTTGTCTCTTGGTTTTTCAAAAAATTGGGAGAGAACTGATTTTCCACCTTTGGCGAATGAGTCCCACCTTAGGACTGGAAACTTGAACTTTGTCATATTTCAGATCCCGACAAACAGAAATCAGCTCCCGATAGTTTTTCATTAGTAAGAGGACTGATTCGCCACCCTAGGCGAATGAGTCCCACTGTGAAAAATTAGTAAAATTCATCAGCATTCCAGACACTCCATACAACTCATATTTCATCCAAGTGCACTCATATTTACCCCTATTCCTTTTGTTCTGCATAATTTCTTCATTTTCATAGTCATTTGCATATCACAATGTGTTTTCAAACATAGCTTAAATTGCACTTTTCCATTCATTTTAGTTCACTTTAATCAGTCAATTGCATTTATTCAAGCTCATTTACATCATATCACAAAGCATACATCCTAATTTGAGTGTTACATAAGCATTTTGGGACCTAAATCTCTCTCCTTTTAGGTGAAAAACCCTAGAAGTGCAAGAGCCAAGCATTTGGGTTCCCAAAATATGTCACATCCATATTCTCTAATACTAAATTTTTTGTTTATATCTCACACTAGGGCATTTGTAGATGACTATAATTGATTCGTTTGGGCTTGTTATCATGCTATATTTTTATATTGTTGCAGTTTCCATTTCTAGTGATTCCTTATTTATTCCATGTGATTCTTTAAGAATTAAAATTTTGTAATTATGTCACTCATTATCACTTCTTTGCTATAGCTTCATGTTCCATTTTTGAATTTCTTGGTATAAAATATTGATCTCTAAATGTTGTCATTGTCATGCACTTTAATTTCCACAATCCTTATGGTAGTTAAAGCAGCTATAATACCAAATCTAATTATTCCATTTAAAAATTTCCTAGGAAACTACAAATATCCAAGTTTAATTATTGTCCTATCTTTAAAGTTCCATATATTCTTGCGATCTAATTAATATGTACATATAATAAAAAAAATCATAAAACATCTCATAAAATGATAACATTTTTTTTTGGCAAAAGGCATAAAGCCTAAAATATCTATTAATTGAGGAAAATCCAAGAGTTAGGTGCTCATATGACATCCACCTCATCCATAGTTGTCTAGAAAAATTAAGTACAAAGAGAGGTTACGAGTCAAGTGCCATTTTCACTCTCTTCAACATCAACTATCCTTCAAAACTAGAATTTTTGCTTTCATTTTTGGATGCATACAAATATTTCCAATCTCTTTGAAACTATGTACAATATTTCAAACATTTATGTTTTCTTTTGAGAAGATCCTCCCATCCACAAGAATATTCTCTAATAAATTTAAAATATCATTTTTTTTTTACCATTTACTTCTCTTATTGTTATATTACATGTATTGAAATTGTCACTTAGAAAGTTGAATTCACCTTGGTGATCTTGAAACTACCTTGATGGTTGCAACACTACTAGTAAATTTTTAGAACCACCCTAAAAAATTTAAAATTGTTATAAATTTAGAATTTCCACCTAATGAAAATCAATAGTTTTGACTATCATACAACAACAATTACTTACACTTTTTAAAATAAAAATAGAAAACTCCTAATTCCTATTGTAGATTTCTTCTACACATTATTTAGTTTATCTTTATCCTAGACTAGGATTTCCACATAGCCTAGTTTGACTACTTTCACCGATGGTTATGAATAATGTGAAATCACAAAATATGTTTGCCTCTTTTGTAGTTGTTTATTGAGTAAGGGTTTTGTTGAAAAATATAGGGGGGCATACTATAGGTAGGGGTAATATTTCCAACTTCCTTGATAGAAAAGAACTACAATTGATCTAAAATGAATAAAAAATACACCAATTAAAGATGTAAATACTAATGAAAGTAATATGACTAAGAATAAGAGTTAGAATTATAATTATGGCTACATTTGTTATGATAAATTTATTTTAAAAGATAATATTTCCCACCTTATAATAGAGGATGGTTATAAGGTATCTTCTAAAGAAGAAATTGAGGAAATCAGTTCTAGATACTTTCAAGATATTCTAAGTGAGCAAAAATCTAAACCAAAAGATTTTTTTTACTCAAGAGGAAAATTTTGTTATAATGAGGGAGGTGTATAACGAAGAAGTTAAAACCATTGTATTTTATTTTGATGTTTTCAAATCCCTAGGATTAAATGAATTTCCTCCAACAATTTTTTAGGATTTCTAGGATATTTTAGGGTAGGATGTTATAGCTACAACTAAATAATTTTTTAAAATAGGTAAGCTTCTAAAATAATTGAATAGTTCATTCATTTTACCTATTCCAAAAATTGTGCTAAATTTTTCATGAAATATTATTACTCAGTTAGTCTTTGTAATGTCATTTATAAATTTATTTTTAAATAACGATGCTTCATGTTCAACCTTTTCTCCCTAAACTCATTTCACAAAACTATAAATCATATAGCCCAAGAAGGAAAATACTAGATGATGCCATAACTTTAGATGAGATCTTCAACTCCCTTGAGAGAAAAAAAGGAATGACTCTAAAGCTAGATGTTTTAAAGGCTTAAAATAGGGTCTCAATGAATTTTTTGTTTATATGTTTTAAGAAATTTTAGATTTCAAGTTAAATTTCTAGAGATGATTCAAGAATATATGTCAAGATAAAAAATTCTATTTCTCCCAAAGTGTTTTGGTATTTGAAGAGGGATTCAACAAGGTGAACATCAATCCCCTTACCTTTTCATTATGGTTGCAAAATTTCTAGGTAGGAATGTTTCCATGCTTATTTCAAACCATTATCTCTAAGGTGTTAAATTATCTACTACAATTTAGCCATCATCTCATAAACAATGTATCAAGAATATACAATTTTGTTTAGTAAATCCTCTTTGATTGAAGAAATAATATGACACTTTAAATAGATATGTTGATGTTTTGGGCCCTCTTTATAAAGGAAAATTATTAATATTCTTGGGTGTGTGAGTTCACTATTTCCTACTACTTATCTAGGACTTCCTATCGATGTTCAAATTTAAATTCCATCTACTAGAATGGGGTTATTGAATGCATTCAAAAGAAACTTGCTAGCTAGAAAGGTAAACTTGTGAGTCAAGTAGGTAAGTTTTAATTATTCAAGGCTTCTCTCTATAGTATCCCAATTTATTTGTTTTCCCTCTCTAAGATACCAAATTATATGGTAGAAAAGACTAAATAAATTCAAAAAAGGTTTCTTTATACACGTATGAAATTAAAAAATGTTTAGATTTGGTGAATCAAGAGAACATTTGTAGGTCTAAATCCAATCGAGATTTAAGTTTAAGAAATATTCAAGTGCTAAACAAAGCACTCATAGCTAAGGTGGGTTGGTAATTGATGAAGAATAGAAATTATTGATCTAGTATGATGATTAAAAATATCTTCAAGGAAGGATGAGAATGGAAGGATGGCTACACCATTTGCATGACGCAGCCATCTAGGCTCGGCCTGCATGTAGTCTTTTGGTGGTGGCATGTGTAGTTGGGGGTCGGATTTGTTCTCTTCTTCTCTGAAGCTTCTTGGGGGTGGGTTTTTTTACGCTATTTGGGGGGAGGCTCTTTTCTTTTGCAGCAGGTGTGTATTCTGGGGTTGGGGGGTTGCGACCTTGGTGTCCAGTGGAGTGTGCCTTCTTCGAAGGGCTCTTGGTTTTATTTGGGCCTTGCTTGCTCATCTTGCGTTGTGTGCTCTTTGATGGATACTGGAGAATCTTCTAGGGTTTGTCCCAATATGGACTTTCGTTCTGCTTTTGGATCGAAACCCTCTCCACAGGGTTCGAAGATTTTTGATAATAATCTTTTCTCGGTGGAACCTGGGAAAGTCGAGATGGGCTCGGTAGGGGGGCCTAGAATTCCGAAGATTAATGGGTGCCTCGAACGGTGTAAAGAGAGGCCGAGCGTAGTCATTCCAATGGAGATGTTGGCTGAAGACATTGATTATTATGCACGACATTCTCTTTATTGCAAGTTCTTAGGTTTGAAAATTTCTTTGCAATTCTTGGAGATGTGGGCTCAAAAGACATGGATGCCTGAGGGAGAGATGGAGATCCGCCTCCTGGCAAATAACTACTTCATGGTTACTTTTGATTGTTTGGCTGGTCGGAATAGGATTTTTGAAGGGGGCCCGTATTTTTATAACCAGGTGGGCTTATTTATTAAGCCATGGCATGCTGGCTTCAACCCGGCAGAGGAACTTCTGAATCGGGTTCCGGTTTGGGTTCGTCTTCCAAGGCTCCCTGTGGAATGCTGGCGAGAGGATGTGTTGTGCCTATTAGCCTCGAAGCTGGGGAAACTTGTGGGTTCTTCTCAGCAAACACAATTCAAAAAGGTAATGACTTTTGCCCGGTTTTGTGTAGAAATTGATTTAAGTAAGCCATTGCCAGACTCGTTAGAAGTGAGTACAGGAGATTATTCATGGGTGCAACAGCTGGATTATGAAACACTTCCCTTCCGTTGTCGTTTCTGTCATGAGTATGGTCACCTCCTGCGCAGATGTCCAAAGGCCAAGCCTTTGGAGGCTCATTCTTCTCAACCTTCGGCTAATCCACCTAGGGTGGATAAGGGCAAGGACCCCATTAAGGATTCTGGTGGTAGGGAAGATGGATTTATTCCCGTTAGAGGCCGAAACAGAAATAAAGGTCATAAAAGGACTTTGAAGGACAGGCAAGAGGAGGACACCTTCAACAGGTTTGAGGTGTTAGAGGATCTTAGTCAACAGGAGGTGAACCTAGGATTCTTGGATCTAGATCATGGGACTCTGGATATTGATCAGCATGGCCCTTTAGTTGAGGCAATGCTTGCTCCCCAACAGGAGGGGGGTATGGGAGTGCCATGCTTAGATGAGGTTGGGAAAGATTCTAGTCAGGTTTTGCTCAACTCAGAGGGGATTATGGCTCCGCTTACTGATGGGACTTCGGCTCTAGGGACAGATCGTCAAATGGAGGTTCAGGTTGAGTTGGGTGGTAGTGTTGAGGTAGTGAAAGATAGTGTAGATAAGGTTCACCTCTTGCAAAAAGTTGGTCCAGAGGTGGGCAAGAAGAATATTAAGACGTCCTCTCAGTTGGGTGTTCTGCAAAAAGTTCTCAAGAAGGGGGGGCCGGAGAAAATTTCTAAGCTGGGAAGGAAGAAGGATGAGGAAAAGATTAAGATGATAGGGGAGACTTTGGTGGAGTCAGGGTCAGTCAAGACTCTGGATTCGCATTTTTCATGCCCCTCGAAATGATAGTTCTCTCTTGGAATGTTAGGGGCTTGAACAGTGGCCCTAGACAAAAAGCTGTTCGGGATTTGATTAGGTGTCATTCACCTGATGTTCTTTTTTTTGCAGGAGACTAAGCTCTCTATGGAGGGTATGATGGATCTAGTTCCTAAGTTATGGGGGAATGGTGGATGCCAATGCATTGGTGCTCAAGGGTCTTCTGGCGGGGTGGCATGTTTATGGAACCCGCGTAAGATTTGCCCCCTTTGGTGGGTGTCTTTCAGGTCCTCCCTTTCCATGGTGGCCTCTTGTTTTATGTCAGGGGAAATTGCTCTCTTCTCCAATGTGTATGCGCCTGTGGAGTTGCAAGGAAAGCAACTTTTGTGGTCCAACATTCGTTTAGTTCGTAGCTTATTTCCCTACCATCCTTGGATTATTGGAGGCGATTTTAATGCTATCACGGAGCTTGCTGAAAAATGAGGTGGTATTGCAAGGTTGGAAGCTTCTGCATTATTGCTCCAGGACAATATCTCTGCTTTGAATCTTATGGATATCAAACCTGGCAATGGTCTTTTTACTTGGAATAATAGGAGAATTGGCGATGCCTCTATTTCTGAAAGACTTGATAGATTTTTGGTGTCTAGTTTTTGGGTGGGGGACAGGTGGTTGATAAGCTCTGAAATTTTGGATGGTCGTGGTTATGATCATTGGCCTATTAAGCTAGTGGTTGATGTGCCTCAACGGTGTGCTAGACAAACCTTTAAGTTCCAACTCATGTGGCTTAGGGATGAATCTCTTCATGTTTTGCTCCCTAGTTGGTGGGATCAGGGGAAGCCAGCATATGGCAGTGCCATGTACTCTTTCTCAAAGAGGCTCCAGTATGTTAAATACAGATTGAAAAGATGGAATAGGCAGCATTTTGGTAACTTATTTCAGGAAAAGCAAAAGGCGCGAGATAATCTAGACCTAATTACCAGAAAAATTCGAGATCAAGGCCTCTCAGAGGAGCTGAGTTTATTAGAGGTTGCTGCAACAAAAGAGCTTGAGGAATGGGAGTTAAGAGAAGAGATTTTTTGGAAACAAAAGTCTCGTATTGAATGGCTCCAGGCTGGGGATCGAAACACTGCTTTCTTTCATAACTCAGTTAAGGATCGGAGACAAGGTAATGCTATTTCTTCTATTCTGTTGCCTAATGGGGAATCTTTGTCCTCTTCAGCCTCTATTTCAGCTGAATGCATTCAGTATTTCTCTACCCTTTTCTCTGAGGATTCACCTCCTACGGAGGAGGATGAAGCTAAAATTTTAGATTGTATCCCGAAGCTGGTGACTAATGAAATGAATGAATCATTGCTTGCTCCTATTACCTTGTCGGAGCTTGTGAGGGTTGTATTCCAGATGAAGAAAGGTAAAGCTCCTGGGCCTGATGGATTCCCCATTGAATTTTTTCAGGAGTTCTGGGAAGTGGTTAAATTGGACCTTTTAGAGGTTGTCCAAGAATCCTTTATGCATAAACAAATGTTGAAGTCTCTAAATGCTACATTTTTAGCTCTTATTCCTAAGAAGGTGGGAGCTAACTCCTTGGATTTGTTTAGGCCTATAGCTCTATGTAATGTTGTGTATAAAATTATTACTAAGTTGATCGCAGAAAGGCTGAAGCCTTGGCTTGATGACTTAATTTCTGAAGAGCAGGGGGGTTTTGTTGCTGGAAGACAGATCATGGATGGGGTAGTTATTACTGCTGAGGCCATCCATTCTATGGAATCCTCAAAAGATAAATCTATGTTTATCAAGTTAGACATGGCTAAAGCTTATGATCGTGTTAAATGGAGTTTTCTATTTAAAATCCTTGGAGCTTTTGGCTTTGCTGAGGGTTGGATTGAATGGGTTAGGAGTTGTGTCACTTCCTCCTCCTTTTCGGTGCTTGCCAATGGTGAGCCCACTTGTTTGTTTGGTGCTTCTAGAGGCCTTAGGCAAGGAGATCCCCTATCTCCTTACTTATTCATCCTCCTTGCGGAAGGCCTGGGAAGACTAATTCGTGCTCAGGTTGCTAGTGGATTGCTTCAGGGATGGAGTTGGGGAGATGGTATTCCCCCTCAGTCTCATCTGCAATTTGTAGATGATACTGCCTTGATGGGTAGGGCTAAGGTTGGGGAGGCTCTCAATTGGCGCAGTGTTTTGGACAGTTACTTGGCAGCTTCTGGGCAATGCATAAATGAGGGGAAGTCCTTCATATATTTCTTCCACACTCCTAAAAGTATTCAAAGGAGAATTGCTGGTATCCTTCATTTTCAGATTGGTTCGCTTCCTTTTTCCTATCTTGGAATCCCTCTTGCTGTTCGCTCTCTCCCCAAAAGGTTTTGGCAAGAGACTCTGGATAAGTTTCGAGGATTGGTCAGTCATTGGACTTGCAGGTGGCTTTCTTCAGCAGGTAGAGTGACTCTTTTAAAGTCGGTGGTGCAGGCTCTTCCTATTTATAAATGCTTTGTTCTTTCTGCTCCTTCAAGTTTTATTAGAGATTTCGAGAAATTGTCTCGTCAGTTTCTGTGGGCTGGTAATCTTCTTCATAGAAAATGGAGTCTTGTGAAGTGGGATGTTGTTTGTAGGCCAAAGCAAGAGGGGGGTCTTGGTTTACGGCGGGCTGATTTGAATGGGCAGGCCTTGGCTGCTAAGTTGTATTGGCGCTGGTGCTCTCAACAGCATATGTGCTGGGCTAAAATTATGACCTTCAAATATTTGGGGGCAGTAGAAAGTAGGGAGGTATCAAGGTTTAGTATGGAGGGGAAAGGCTCTGTGATCTGGAGTACCCTTAAACGTGGTGCCAAGTTGGTTAAACAGGGACTTTTTTGGATTTGTAATGGGGGTCGAGATGCTCTTTTCTGGTATGATTCTTGGGATGGATACCCACCCATTGTGTCATCTCATCCCCATCTCCAAGATTTGTGCCAGATTTTTGTGGAGGCGGGTTGGAGTCATGTGGCAGATTTTAAATCTCAACAATTTTTGGGTCAAATTTTTGTGTCTAGGTGGAAGAGCCCCTTGGATTGGCCTCCTGGTGGTGCAGTGGAGGATCGTCAAGAGCTTGCTAAGATTTTATCGAGTCGTGTCTGCAATTCTCTCCAAGGGGCTGATGTGCTTGCTTGGGGACCTGACTTGAAAGGAAAATTTTCGGTTGCCTCTGGTTATCAGGTTTTGGATAAACAGGTCTTTGGAAGCTCCCAGGTTTCTTGGTGGAAGCATGCTTGGAATAAATTTGCTTGGCCTAAGTGTAATTTTTTCTCTTGGCTTGTGGTTCAAGGTAAGTGTCTTACTTGGGATAATCTTTGCAAGCGTGGGTTCCAGGGCCCCTCCATGTGCATTCTATGTGGTCAGCATGATGAATGCTTATCACATCTATTTTTTCAGTGCTCTTTTGTTAAGACTATCTGGCATCACTAGTGGAATCTTTGGAGCTTACCGTGTTGCCATGTCTCTTCTTTGGAGGATTTTTGGAAGAGACAGGGTTCTTCTCCTGCTACAACCTCTTTTCTTAAAATTGCTTGGAGCACTGGTCCTAGTTTGATTGTTTGGCAAATCTGGTTGGAACGTAACAGAAGAATATTCTTGGATAAAAAATTGCTCGTGGGGCAACTTTGGAGGCGAATTCTTGGGGCTTTGCTGGAGACTTTGACTGCAAAGTGTGACTTGTCTGTGCCGATTGCTCCTGGGGACTTGGGTGTTGTAAATTCCCTGGGTCTTGCCACAGGGGGGAAGTGTATTATGAGTAAAGTGCATCATAGGCGTGGGCGTGAGAGGGTTTCTCGGGAGGGCTTTTGGTGCCCACCTGCTCTAGGGGAGTTGAAAATTAATACTGATGGGTCTTCTAGAGGTAACCCTGGGCATGCTGGGGTTGGTGGTATTGGTAGAGATAGCCTTGGAGTGGTGGTTTTCTTCTTTTCTATGTATCGTGGTTTGCAAACTAATAATCTTATGGAGGCTAGCGCTATTCTCTTGGCGGTTGAGCGTGCAGTTTCCCTTGGATGGCAGCAGATTGTTTGTGAAGCTGATCTCAGGTGGTTATTGATATGTTGAATAATCAAAATTTGGAGGATGTGAATTGGCAGCTAGCTGTGGTTGTCAAACATATTATTTCTCTGTGCTCTACCTTGGAGTCCATTGTTTTCCGTCATATTCCACGGGAGTGGAATAGGGTGGCTGATGGGCTGGCTAGATGGGCGTCGGAAAAGACTGATTCTTGGTCTGTGGATGATTGGAGCAATCTCCCTGTTGATATGGCCCCTGTTCTTGAGGAATGGGTTGCTGAGGATATGAGGTGCTTCTTGGGTGTGAATTAATTCTTGTTGTTTTGGCCCCTTGTGGCTTCCTTCTTTGGACTTTGTAATGCTGTTATGATTCAATAAAGTTTTTACCCTCTTTTATTAAAAAAAGTATCTTCAAGGAAGGGACACTAATATGTTTCTAAAATTAGATGAACTACCTAAGGTTTCTTTAGTTTAGAAAAGTATATTAAAGACTAGGGTCCAATCTTAAAAAGGGGAATAATATGGACAGTGGGAAAAGGAAATAAAAATAATTCCTAGGATAATTGGTGTTTGGATCAAAGCCCTCTTTCTTCTCATCTAATTTTACATCTAAAACTATCTTTGAAAAAATTGTTTGGGTCACTTATGAAAGGAACATGAGACTATTTGTCACCCCACCCTCTTGGATATTACATAGTTTTAATAGTTTATTCCCTATTTCTTAATCTTCCTAGAGTTCTAGAAAATTCAAAGGCTATTTGGAATCATAAATTTATTCCCAAAATTAACTTATTTTGGTGGATACTTTCTCATAATTGAATACCCACACAAGGTAATTTGATGAAGGTAGGATCTTCCAAATCCTTGATCAATGTTCTCTTTGCTACAATTGGGAGGAAAATGTTGATAGTATTTTCTTTAATTGTGAATTTTCTAGATCCATTTTGGAAGCTTTGTATGAGAAAAATATAAATAAATTAGACAATGCCCAAATTATGGGAAGGTTTATTGATAGTTTTTTATTGTATTTTCAACATACTATTATAAAGGAAATATGGTCTCAAACACTTCATGTGGTGTGGGGAATTTGAAAGGAGAGGAATAACCAAATCTTTATGGATGAGAAGATAAATTAAAAGGAGTTACTCCATTCTATTTTTTACTCTATTACTAAAAATTTTAATATTGCAAATCTAAAAAAACCAAAGATTAGTCCTTATCCTTAGGAAAGTAGAATTGCTAGAAGATGGGTTATTAAAAGAGATCTTCAACATAGATACTAGGAAGATTCAAATCTAAAAAACTATAGTTTTTCAATGTTCTTGGGAAGGATGGATCAAATTAAATTTTTATGGCTCTTCAAAATGAAATCCAGGGTTTTCAAGTGTGGGAGGAACTCTAAGAAACGATAAATGTCAATTGATTGAAGCCTATTTTTTTATTATTGGTTTTAAAACCAATAATGAGGAAGAAGTTATAATAGCTTGGTGGGAGGTGAAATTAGAAATATTAAAACTAATCCAAAAAATAAAATTGAAGGAAATTCCAAACTTGTTATTAACTTGGTTATAGATAAGTCAACCCCGCCTTAGAAGATAAGTGATTATATATTGGAAATTTTCTCTTTGTTAAGGAAATTTCAGTTTTCTCTATCAATCATGTGTATTGTGAAGATAACAAGGTTGTGGATGTATTAGCTAATATTAGTAACATGAGAATTATGTGTTTTAGAATTAGAGACCTTTCTTGTTAAATTCAATTATTTGTGTATAGGGTGGAGGATGAATGTTATAATTATTGCAACATATCAATGAATGATAGCCTCTTCACATGGAAATTAGTTATATACACTTTGGGTGTTTGAATAATTATGACTCTAAGCAGGATGGGTGTCAATACATGATATTTTGTACCTTCAAAACAAGTTGTGATCTCATATCATTTATGTCATGTGAGAGACTTAACTAGGGGAATACCAACAATGATCATTTTAATCTTGTTGGTGTGGGGATTGAATAGATTACTCACTATTTTAGTATTAATAAAATATTTGTTATTTCCTTCCTCATATGCATTATTCTCCAACTTATCCTTATTTTTCAAAATCATAGATGATCTATTTTAGGGACTAGCATTTGAATTTTTTTATTGCAAATATTAGTGGTGAAAAACTTTGTGTCGAGCCCTCCTTCTATGTTGAAGTCTATAGAGAGAGAAAATTTGGGATATTTTCAAAAAAAATGAGGAATCATGTCCCTACTTGCAAGCAATAAATGATCACTATTATTTTATTTTTCACCAATTCTCCTAGGAGGAAAGAAATTATTTAATGGGTGTTATTAGGTTCACAATTACAATGGAGATGATTGGACAAGCTACTAGGTTAATTTGTGAAGGAAAAAAATAGATTGTTTAGGATGAAGCAAATATAAAGAGAGTATAAACTATTTTCTAGGACATGAGAAATTGATCAAATTCCAAAATGGGTTTAAGTGGGACAACCTACCAATTCCATAGAATAACATTAGTTGGTTTCTCATTAATTATATAACATTAAAAGGTACATTCATATGTGTGCATGCATATCACTTCACATTACCAGACCACCTTAGGAACCAAAATATTATCAATTTTACTATCTATATTCTATCATCTTTGGAGACCTCTATGATAGAGGTGTTATTGAATAAACTTTACCTACCCAAGTTGCTTGAAAAGGACTATTTTTTTCCTTTACCAATTTAACCTTGACAATAGTCCTACATACTCAAGATGTGATACATAGTAATAAGAACATTATTCCTATAGACATTTTTTACCCCATCCTAAATCAAAGAAAAAGGTTAATATTATTGTTAATGACCCTAGTAATTCCATAAAGGGAACTATGAAATATATTGGTGTTACTCCAATTAAACCTACCAAGAAACCATTTAGGGGTATAATGATTGAGGAACATAATAACAAAGGATGGAATCCCCTTATTTAAAAAATTAGTTATTGATAATGTTGGTTCTACTTCTCACAAAAATAGTTATAAATTAATTGATGATAATTTTTTTCTATATCTCACAAAAAGAGTGGTAAATTCAAGAATGTTAAAATCAATTCACACACTACTAATGTTAGTATTCATACTACCTTCATATCTTATCTTAAGAATGGGAAGGATTATAGTAAAAGGATAGGAAAGAAAACTAGTACACAAGATTTTATGTTTGATAAAGACGACAATGCTAGGAAAATAGAAAATAGGATTAAATTTGGAAAGAAAGTTCAAGAAAATGTTGACAAGAAAGCAGAGCAGAGTCATAGATCTCAAAGTATTACAATAAAAGAGAAGAATATTTATCAATTTTTGACAAACCAAATTTTTTGTTTGACAAGGAATCTCTCACAATTTTTCTCAGGAATGATCTTTATTACTACTTGAATACCTTTTTTCTTACCAAAGTGCTTCTATTAGTAATTGTAATGGCACGAATTTGTACCCCTAGGAAAATTCCCCATTTCATCACCCCTACCTTAGAAATATAAATTTGATGATGCAAAATCCTTTGCTACCACCTTGCTCCATCCACCTAGCCACGTCTTTTTCCATTGGTGGAGGAATCTTTGTCAAGGATGCACATGCACCACGTGGATGTCTGCGCACCATGTTGTCATCTTGAAAAAATTCCTACCCCTGTATTCAACAAAAACAATATGTTTCCTATTGGGTGTGAAGTGTAATGTCTCCTGCCTCCTTGACCAATGAAATTCAAGCCTTCTACCTCCCTTTTGCTAATTCAATTCTATCAATTCCCATTCCTTCTCTCTCTCAAATTCTTTTCACTCTCTTGGGCTCTCTCTTGTATTCTAGCTCATTCTACTCTCATTATCTTACTTCTACACCACTTCTCTTGGCTTCAAGCTCTTTAATTTGGCTCCAACACCACATTCTTATTGCAACACCATTGCTATTGGAGGATCATCAAGCTTCTTCCTTCCGCTAATAGCCTTGATTTCTCATAGTTGAGAAGGTGATATTGCTCTTTGTTGTTCATTTGCATCATCTTGTTTATTGAGTAGCATTATAGTTATTTATGCTTTGTACTTAGCAATACTATTTCCTTTCTACTTTCTCTATCAATTTCTACACACTATGGCTATCTAGTTGTCCATGGAGGTGGGAACAACAAAATGGGGGTTTGATTGAAGCAAACCTTGAACACAACTCAACATTTTTTCTCATTTCTATGTGTGTAGGTGCTTTTGAGTGGAGCTACTTGAAGAATCAACTTGTGGGTAGAAAGGTATATTTTCCCATTCTCTTTGTCATTTCTAGAATAGTTTATTTCTAGTATTCCTTTTGTTATATTTGTAGTTTTTGTACTTTTACCACATTTTGTTAAACCATAAGACTTAAACAATTGGATAGTCTAGTACACTCATTGTGTTTTTTTCTGTTCTTTGGACCACTGTTTGTATAGGACACCGATGTGTCCCTGAGACACCAGTGCACCATGTTAGAGTTTTAGATACACATTTTCATCCTTAGTCAGTGAGTTGTTTGGGCAATAGACCAAACCTTTGATATTTCTCTTTTGACCCTATGAACATCTAGTTTTAGTAGAAGGAAAGCAACAAGTTATTTTCCCTTCCTTTTCAGCCTCAATACTTTGTCCTTTTCAATTTTCCTAGAAAACTCGAGGTAGTTTAGGGCAGTTCGTTCCTTGGGGATCTCCTATGACCTAGAGTCCCAAGGTGGTGGGTCCCCCTTCTCTACATTTTGGTGAACTTGATGTGAACTATTCTTTTTTTTGTTTCTTGGTATCGAAGAACCTTCTCTCATGTCCTAATGTTGGCCAGATTTGTGTTTTTGTAGGGTGTGCAACCTTGCAACCCAATCTATGACCCCTAGCTATGTAAGTTAGAAGGGATCTTGGATACTTAGGAGTGGAATTTAGATAGGTCACTGTCTAATCTCTCAACCTTCCGCTTCTATTGAGTTTTCCCCACTTGTTTGCATTAACATGATTTCATTCACATGTATTCCTTCCACTCAACCTACGAGCGGATCACTAGACATAACCTTTACCTCATAGGATTTACCTATAAATAAAGAGCATTATCCATTGTACATTCCTGCTTATGTCAATGGGAATATTGTGAGTGGTGTTCTAGTTGACCCCACGAGTTGAGTGAATGTTATAACAGAAGAAACTCTACTTATAAAATTTTTGCATGGGGAGGAGTACGAAGAATCAAAGGCCACTATACACACACACAATGGACTCTCGATCCCTCCTATTTGTTCTATTACTCTTTCAGTCTTGGTAGTTACTAGGGTCATGGATACCTCTTTTGTCATAATTCTAGAGTCAAACTTATTCAAGGTGAAATTGGGCATTTTGTGGCTTGTTTCCATGAATGGTGTTGCTTTGATAATTCATAAATGTCTCAAGTTTTCTCATGAAAGCTTTGTGCACGTTGTGCATGGCACTAGTTACAAACCATTAATGTCACATGGGGGCTTCTCATTAGACCACTTTTGGCCTGCTCTAGTCATACCTCTTTCTCCGAGGATAGACTTGCTATATCATGTTTATGTCAAGTATAAGACTGGGGGAATGTCACCAAAATTGACCTATCTAGTATCTCCCTTCACTATCTCAGTGAAAGGTTCTATGATTGTGAAACTGTAAGCTACCTACTCCTCCCAACAAAAGGGGAAGGGGAAGCTTTCTCGTGACCATGGTCCTTCCTTTTATGTGTCTTCTAACTCCATCTACTTCTACTTCTCACCACGTTGTGGCATCCTTGGCTCCTGCTCCCATGCCTTGCATGGGGAGCCTGATGGTGCCCGCTTGGTGAAAAGCTAAGCAACAAGTGTTTGAACTTCTCATCATGCCCACGGTTCTTAGACCCATTGTTTACAACAAGGGGAAGGGTCCTTGTGGAGTGTCCTCCATGTCTTGACCTCCACGGCCTCCTACCGTCTTCCTCATGCCCCTCTAGCAGCGAATGGGTAGAGGCCTACTATTGAGGCACTCGTGTCTACTTCTCCACTTGTTGTTTCTACTCTTGTGCTCCCTACTCCTACCCCTATCTAGGAGGTTGTCCTTCCACCTACGACAGTTGTGAAGGACACTTCTATGTTAGAAAAGGAACCTCCCATCTCTTCTCAAGCTATGACTTCTAGTGCCTAAAGTCGACATAACTATCTTGCACGTGAGTGCAAACACAAGAGAAAAGATCTTTCTGTTGAACAAGCTACCTCATAGAAGACATAGGGGGAGCTAGTATCTCCTGTTCCTACATCATCTTCTACTATGTCTCTTACTTATGCTCCTTCTGCTTCAATTCCAATCACCTCTATGTTACTTCCAACTCCCCTGATGGGTTTTGATGATCCTCATGCTAAAAGGGCGTAGGTGTTCATCTCTCCTTTTGTGGAACCTCCTCTCTTCATGTCCCTTCCGTACATCCCTCCATTTTCTCATCCCATAGATAAGTCGAACACAATGGTGGTGCCTATTGTGGCATTTTCTTCTCCCTCTTCTGCATCTGCTTCTTTTATGGGGATCCAACATCCTTCGTTGAAGCACAAGATAGAGGATGACCTCACTTCAAGTGGTGGCCAGAAGAAGGGCTCACCTTCTTTGGGAGCTAGTCCTTTTTTGGCTTGCATCATCCTTGTGATGAAGGAAGCCCCTATTTCCCTCAAGTTTGTCACTTACCCTCTTGACAAGGTCGGTAGTGGATCTCGGGTGCCTTGTTTTTCTCCCACTCGGCTAACACATGGAACTTCAATTAAATGCAAATTTAACTCGGTGGATGATGTCCTAACTCTGTCTACAATCTTTGTGAGATTGAAGACCTGTTGGGAATATGATGCCATTTAATTGCAATCCTAAACATATTTCATGTATCTCCTAAGTCCTTGGAAAGTGCTCCCCAACACTAGGATTAGAAAGAGATTAAATTTGAATGAAATGAACATGTAAATTGACATTTGTAATTATTTCTAAATGGTAGGAACATATGGGGATTCCAAAGAAGAGCTCCTACAAAATAGGAGCACATGGGGCACCCACATGGAAGGTGGAACCCACCTTGAGTTCAGTTAACTATTTGGAGGAAAGATAACACTTCAATAATGCATGTAAAGATCCTAGAAGTTAGGGATTGATATTTATGCATGTAGTTCAGTTTAGTTTAGTTTAGTTTAGTTAGGTTAGGTTGAATTTAGTTTATTTCAATTGATTCAATTCAATTGATTCATTATTAGTTGATTCGATTCAGTTTAGTTGATTCGGTTTAGTTTAGTTCGGTTTAGTTTAGTCGGTTATGGATCAATTATCTTCGATTGCATGTAGTTAGTTTGAGTTGCATGTTAGTTGACTTTAGTTGACTTGGAATGTATGTTAATGACTTGAGTTGCATGATACCTAATAGGTGTAATACATTTTCGTCGTCGTGAAAAGGAAAAAATCTTCGAAAAAGAAAGAAATAGAGCATTGTAAAACCTAATTACGGAAGCTTCTAAAAGCTTGTTAAATAGGTTGGGATGGGATTCTGATTATGAAAGAAATCACGATTATTCACAAGATTGTAATAGGTTTTTGCCTTTGGATAATAAAAGTATTAATTAGGCTGGGTTTGGTGGATGTCGCCCGGTGGGTGAACCCGTTAAATTCTACGTGTTATGATTTATTACGTGTATGTTTTAGTTTCTGTTTATTATTTAAATCTGCATTTAATTGTTAGATATCGCCATCTCTAACCCTAACGATTGGCCTACATTGATTAAGTGGGGATGATCAGTATGCATCATGTTTGCATGTGAATGATGGAGAGATATGTTTTAGTTAAAAAAGATTGACTTGGACCCACCTTGGGTGCCCAAGTTGGCATCTTGGAGTTAACATCTTTTGCATGAGAAGATATTTACAAGGCTGAGTTAAGTGGGCCCATTATTGGGTGCCAACTTTGAGGAGAAGCTTGGAATATATTTTCTTGGCCAATGATCAGTTAGGAGTTTAGTTTGGGGTGCCTAAATTGAGGAGATATTGGATTTGACTTCATGTTACATGTTGAAACTCTACTTGCACAAAATAGGCATAGGTTTTTTAGAGGAGCTTTGTGCTTTGTAATTGACAACTCTTTGGAGTTTTCAATGCTCATTATTGTCTATTAATTGTAGCAAGTTGAAGAGAGTTTTATCAGAGTTTATTGCAAGTTGTGATGAAGAATTGTTGAAGGCAAAAGAAGCATCTCAATCAAGGATTGATACAATGTTATTATAATCTTGTTCTAAGGTTAAATAATACAAGCACTATTGATTTTGGTGGTGGATTTTTTTCCCAAGAGGGTTTCTCCACGTATATGTTGTGTCACTTCTATCTTCTTGTCTCATTCTTCTACAATCTTCTATCTACTTCTATAATTGGTAATAATTGATCTAAATAGGTAATCATATGCAAAGAATTTGTAACAAAGAACACTTAATTAGATCTACAATCTCATAGTTTTACAAGTTTTAAAGCTACATAATTACCTCCATTTTCAACAAGACCTTCACCTCACAAGAGCTCAGTGAAGGGGACCTCAAGGGGTCTTCTTCCTTGGCCCTTGTTGTAAGAGAGTTAGAGGGTACTCCCCTCGCTATCTTGCCCTTGTAGGCCCATCCTCCCTCCCCATATAATGATCTAGATTGGGAGTAGGATGACTTTTTGGTCAATGAGGAGTAGGATGCTACCTTTTCTTTATCTATAGATTAGATTTTTGTGTGTTGTGTTCCCCCTATTCTTGTATTTATGTGTTTGTGATCTTTCCTAGAGGACCCTTGCTACCCTTGTAGGTTCTTGGATATAGGCCTAGAAAATTTTTCATGAACTTATTCTATGTGTATCATCATTCTTCTATATGTTGTAAATTTTATTTTTGACAATTAGGGATGATGCAAAGTGTTGGGAGCATTTAGGCCTCCCTTCCATGTTGACCCAATTTTTTTATTTTTTTTATCTTCATGTGCTCTTCTTCATGATCTAGGAACTTTGGGGATTGGTAATCTTTTGTTCATACATCATGTGCTGCCTATTTATATATATGAACTAATCTAACCCCAAACTCCCAGAACCCCTTGTCTCTTGATTTCTTAGTTTTTGCTTGTCTCTCATTTTCTTTACCTTTGTTTCTCTCTCTATTTGCTTAGTGATTTTGTGGTGCTTATGTGTTGTCCCTCATATGTGTGACAACATTTCCATGTTTACATATCACAATGTATCGCGGGCCACAACATCTTTGCCTCGCCTTTCTCTCCTTAGGATGCTAGGCACTCCTCTTTGTAGTATGCACCATCCTAAGGGGGGGCTACCATACTTCTATGATTTTAAATAAGGTCAATTTGGTGGCCAATGAATACCTGACTAAAAAATGTTCATTTTCCAAAAAATGCATTCTTCAACAAGGACCCCCTAATGAAATTTTTCTTTCAAAAATGAGTTCATAGCGAAAGAATCTGAAAACTTTCCTTCAAAAAATGAGTACTTTTTTTGATGAAAATGTATGAAAAACTTTCCTTTGAGAAGGAGCATTCTTTCTATCAAATTCCTTGACAAAAGAGATATTTCAAAAGGATTCCTTGATGACAAAATCATTTGTGGAAAATATTACGCTTTCAAATTGGAGTGTCCCTTTTAATGGACCCCTTGTTGTCTTGAAGGGTTCCCGAAGGGACTCCTTTGAAAAATTCTCCTTCAATTGCTTGCTCTGTGATATTTCTATTTGTTTTGGCTTTTCTTCCTAACATGTTTTATCTATAGCTTAACATGTTGCTTTGAAAGACCGAGCACTTATAAAGCCACTTTTCCCATCAAGCTTGCCTAGCAGGACTGAGCACCTCATCAAGCCTACCTTGTAGGACCAAGAACTTGTAAGGGCCTTTCACATCAAACTCTTTAGGACCGAGCACCTATAGATTCCTTTCATGTCAAGCCTTGTAGGACCGAGAACTTGTGAAGCTCCTTCTTTCTACAAGATCAAGAACTTGTAGAGCCTTTGTTCAACTTTTGTGGGACCAAGAACCCGTGGAGCCATTTTTGCAAGATCGAGAACTTGTAGAGCCTTTGTTCAACTTCTACAGGACCAAGTACCTATGGGGCCATCTCTCTCTCTTTCACATCAAGGTTTCCCTATGAGATTGAGAACCTATTGAGGTACCTCCTACATGTCCAAGTGTAACAGATCGAAGATCTACTTCCTCGCATTCACACTAACACATATGCTCACTAAAGTGGGGAAAAATGTAATGGCATAAATTTTCACCCCTAAAAAATTTCCCCATTTCATCACCCCTACCTTAGAAAATATAAATTTGATGATACAAAATCCTTCATTTCCACCTTGCTCCATCCACTTGGCCACATCTTTTTGCGTCAGTGGATGAATCTCTATTGAGGACATGTGTGTGGTGCACAGATGTCTATGTGTTGCACTATTGTCTCAATAGGATTCTTGCCCCTCAATTCAACAAAAAATGTTATGTTTCCTATTGGGTGTGAAGTGTAATGTCTCCTGCCTCCTTGACTGACGAAATTCAAACCTTCTACCTCCCTTTTTCTAATTCAAATCTATGAATTATCACTCCTCTCTCTTGGATTCTTTTCACTCTCTTGGGCTCTCTCTTGCATTCTATCTCATTCTACTCTCATTCGCTCTAAACCACTCTCTTGCTGTAAGTTTCCTTATTTTGGCTCCAACACCATGTTCTTTGTTGCAACACCATCGCTATCGGAGGATCATCGCTTCTTTCTTTGCTATTACCTTAACTACTCATAGTCGAAGGTGATATCATTTTGTTTTTCATTTGTATCATCTTGTTTATTGAGTAGCATTCTAGTTTTTGTGCTCTCTACTTAGAAATACATTTCCTTTCTACTTTCTATCACTTTCTACAACATTGTGGCTATTTGGCCATTCATGGAAGTGGGAACACCAAATGAGGGTTTGACTGTAGACCTCAAACACAACCCAACACTTCCATGTTTCTATATGTGTAGGTGCTTTTGAGTGGAGCTAATTGAAGAACCAACTCATGGGTAGAAAGGTGTATTTTCCCACTCTCTTTTTCATTTCTATAATAACTTATTTCTAGTATTCCTTTCATTATATTTTCAATTTCTATACTTTTCCTGCATTCTATTAAACCATAAGACAAACAAATGGATAGTCTAGTAGACTCCTTGCATCTTTGTTTGTTCTCTAGACCCCTATTTGTACAAGATGCCAGTGCATCCCTAAGACACTAGCATGTCATACACTAGAGTTTGGGATCTTTGTTGTTGTCCTCAAACAGTGAGTTGTCTAAGCAGTAGACGAAACCTTTGAAGTTGGCTCTTTTGACCTTGTGAAAATCAGGTTTTAGTAGAAGGAAAGCGGCAAGCTATTTGCCCTTCCTTTTTGCCTCAGTACCTTGTGCTTTTCAATCTATCTAGCAAACCCAAGGTAGTTTAGGGAAGCCCATTCCTTGGGGCTCTCCCATGACCTAGAGTCTCGGGGGTGATGGGTCCCCCTTCTCTATAGTAATGAAGCCACTAATCTTAGTTTTATTTGTTTTAAAACACTATATTCAATGAAGAAGATGAAAATATCTAAAGAGCTAATAAATAACATACATAATGAAAGTGTATCAGTTAATGATCATATTAACAAAGCTAAGAGATTAACCTACATTATTTGTGACTCTAAATAGGATGAGATAATTGAAATCATGGAAAACATGAGGATTAAAACTAATTAAATGGAATTTTTTGAAAACTATCATTGTTTTATTGGAGATTAAACTTTAAAAGAGAAAGAAGATAGCAAAGGAAAAGGTGGATCACTTAAGCAAAAAGAAGAAATGTGAATCCAATATAGGAGATATTGAAGAATGGGCAACCAACTTAATGTTTCTTTCAAAATAATGGGAGGTCCTAATAAACCTCCATGGATAGGAATTCATTTCTAGATTATAGTGTTTTTATATTTTTTAATTATTATTGCTACTTATGTATTATTTATAAGATACTATTATTTTTGTTCTATTGTGTTATTTTGTGGCATGTTTCTCTAAAATTTGTACTATAAATAGCTTGTGAACACACACACACACACACACACACACACACATATATGATCTTAAAGGACCTTAGATGATGTCCTTAAATACATGTTCCTAGACACAGAAATCAAGAATTTGGCATATAGTTTGATCAGATAATAATCAAATTATAGGAAACTCAACCTTGGAAGCATGAAAATTGGAATTTTAAATTAAGACAAGGTTGTAGTATGATCCACTCCAAGGGATAGGGTTGCATGTGTAGTCCATACTAAAGTGAAGAAAACCTATTGAAATTGGACCCTTCCCTACTAAAGTAATTGATAAGACAAGTTTGAATAATAAGTTTAGAATTAAGATATGTTAATATATTAAATGAGTTAAACTAAATATTAAATCTACAGACCTATAATATCAATACAATGTACCATAAAATGAAGTTGCAAAGATGTAAAGTTTTTACTTATATACCTTGCATATTATTATTGCAAAAATATAAAAAAATAATTACTTTAAAAGATTAATAATAAATATTAAGATAAATCCTAAAACTTCATCATTAATTATTAATGATAGAATTTTGATCAATATATAACCTTCAAAAACTGTCCATGATAAACCAGTACTAAATAAAGTAAACCTCAATCTTTTCCTACCAAAGATGCTTCCTCTAGAAAAGCATAAAAATCAAGTGATTACATATATTAAAGCATCATCCCATGTAATGAAAAGCATAAAAATATAAGTGATTACATATATTAAAGCATCATCCCACGTAATTAATGATTGTAGCTTTGAAGTGAAAGAATTTTATCTTCATCTCTTCGCCTATAAAGCAATTAGTGGCCAACTTTTCCAACTAGTAATTATTCGCTAAGTAGACTTAATAGAAGCTCCAAATGAAAAAAAGGAGAGACTCGTGGCAATAACATAAACCAACGAATGAGGCATATAACATAAATATTCCATTAGTACATGAGTGATGGTGGTGACTAACCTCCTAATGTCATAAAAGCTCAATCCATTAGAATATGGTACATGGCCCACATTTTTTAATTGAAGATATCCAACATATGGAAAATAATTTCACACTAAAAAATATCAAAAAATTATATTCTAAAAAGATAGGGATGGAAGTTAGGGGCTTGCCAAAATGAAATAAAAATAAATAATTCATACACTAAGTGATCTGAGTGAACTGTAATTAATGTAAACGTAAGCAACAAAGAGATTAAACTAAAATCTAAGTAACTAACATTAAGAAATAAAATAATTGAGAAGGAATAAGGAACTTATATAATTTTAGTGTGATTTCAATTTTGATATTTTTGATTGAATAATATGTAGTCATAGAAGATTAGAAATTAATATCCAATAATGGAGCAAAGATCAAAATTCATTTTTTAATCATGTGGAGCTTCTTAATTATTTTATGTGATATCACGCACATGTTTGGGGTGTTTTTATCACCTCTCTTCATGCTTCTCTTCACTATCACAAGTTTTTTAACCTTCTCTTAGGTTCACCATAAATTCAAGCCTCTATATCTACATTCAACCTTATTTTAGTGGCATATTTATCTACTATTATCTCTCCTTTGGAGGTAGGTTCTTTCTTAGTATTAATTTTTAGGGCTCTTCATCTCACAAATTCCCTAGTTTGATCTAATTAATTCATCCTCCCAATATTATTCAATATAGATTATTGTTGTATCATTTTTAAATGGAAGATGGAAAATAATTCTATTTCCTTGAAATTTTATTTCTCCTTCTTCTAAGTTAAATACACCATCAGAATCTAAAAACCAATATAAACTTTGTAGTATCAAGTAGGATGCTACATTTTATTTATTTACATAAATGACCTCAAAATCAACTTTTATTTTATTACCCATAATATTGAATTCAACATCAATTTTAATGTTTCTAATAAGTTTCTTTGAGTGAAATCAACTAATGTAATATTATATGATATCTTGTATAATTTAGGTTTACCCATTAACTCCCATGTTTTTCCAGGTATTATATTAAAATTTGCACCTAGGATCAATAAGTCATTTCTAATCATCACAACATTGGGTTTGATATATATCAATGTATCTTTCTTTTTTCAATTCCCAGATGTTTTGAAGATATTCTTTATTTTTCTTTTCTCTAGAATATTTTCCCTTTTTTCTATTAATTGTAATATTAATATAGTTGGGTTATTTTTTCTACTAATTCTTCTACTTTATTTTCCTTACTAGGTAACAACATTAAGTTGTGTCTCACTTTTTGGTTTAAGTGGGCTGCACAAATCAACATTTTAAATTTTTAAATTTTTTCTCTCCATTATAACAAACAAACCATTAAGAATTTAAAGTTAATGTAAAATAATAAACTTGTGGAATTCCTTATGTAGATTATATTTCTATTTTTTAAAATAGAAATAATTTATCTTATTTTTAATTATTTGTCAATCAAGTGCTTTTATACTTTTAAGTATTTTTTAATAAATAATATTTCTCTATAACACATAACTTGAACTAGAGATAAAATATTGTCACAATTTTTTTAAAAATAGATTAGTAGCATTATTATCTAGGGTACACATTTTTATTGCATATTTTATTTATTATTAATATTTAAAATAGAATACTAGAATATGTATTTACTCATAATGTATAATTATCTTAATTTTTTTAAGGGAAATAATAAAAAGAAAATCCCTTTTTCATTGTTTACTATTTTTTCCCATGTGTCAAAAAATTATCATTATTTTTTCTATTGTTATCTAATTTTGGGACTCCTCCAAAAACCATGCTTATCCTTCAAAATTTTGTCCAAGTCATACTTTGACAATGATTCAGGTGTTTATTGTAACTTTGGCAGTGATTTATCAAGTTACTCTAACTTTCCATTCGCCCACCTCATAAAGCTTCCTACTTATTTTGAACTAGCAGCGGTGTTTAACTCAATTACTCGAAACTATGAAATTCATGCCTGGTTTATTTTCAAGCTTAAATAGTGCAGGTGATGTGTTACAAAGTTTGTTGAACTTCCCCATTTACCACCCAAAAGGAAAATGTGGCTTCATCAAAGAGCGGGTGGTGTTTTGTAGCTGAAGATGAACTCGAGCGGTGATTTATAAGATTAAGCAAATTACCCACCTCCTGGTCACATGACTGTTCCTTTTCAAATTTTTGAAAAGCAATTATATTAAGGCAGTGACATGAAAGTCGACACGTGCCGACTCAATGTGAGAGATGCATTTAATTTTTATCTACTAGCGCACTTCTCGCGGGAATTAAAGGGAATTTTATGTTAAGAACAAACATTCTCGAACTGAGACATTCACTCTTAGAAACATGAAGAAAGGGAGCGTACCAATGCAAACTTCTTCCCTCATAATTCAGGATCATTATGAGGTATTTTTGTCTTTACCTTTCCTTATGAGCATACAGTTATTAAGCTTGTTCTTTCTTGCATTTTGAATTACCTAGTGAAAATTCGTCCAAACCTTAGTAGCCCAGAAATGGCTAGAATTAAGTGTCAATGGTATGAGTATGTCATGGGTTTAACATGTGAAATGCCAGAGATAGGAGATACTAAGCTAGGACCAATGAATATAAGTGAACTAAAAGAAAAATTCAAGGCTCCTAGTCCATGACCTATCACACAACAGGTAATTGAGACTGGACTGGTAGAAGCAACCACCTTTCTTGTAGCTATCCAATGTCCAGAATTGATTTTAGAATGCATTAGGAATTATAATACCTAGATGCGGGAAATAAGAATTGAAGATAACTAGTTAGTAGTCAAAATTCAAAGAGCTACTTTTGCTTTGTACTTAAAAATTTCTGAAAGAGAACCCTACTCACCCATAGATTTCACCAAAGCTCAAGTTGAGTTTTCACTTAAGGAGGGGTATTACCGTAACATAATGGCGAGGAACTAGTTGGAAAAACTGAGAGGAGGTAAATATTAGTTACCCTAGAATCTACATAAGAATCATTTTGCATAAGAGATATATGACATGATTTTTCTGCTTCACAAAGTTCAGGGAAATGAAGACGCTTTTGGTTTGAACCAAGAATGGATGTATTTCTTTGTATATATTGTACTAGGGGGGACACAATTTCTAGATTGGGCAGCACTTATCAGTGATAGGGTACATAATCATCTAGTTTACTTTTAGGATAATAGGACATTCTTTGTGTCCTCTTATTTGATCTACGCTATTGCAAATACTAGGCCTTGGCTAGGCTTGAGGTCAAGCAATCTTCCTCATGATCAGGTACCTATATTTGAGTATCTTGATAAACTACAATTGCATTTAAAAGTTTCCTCCATCACAGGAGGATATCAGATACCTTCATTATGAGGATGACAAGGGAACTACAATGGAAGATGGAAATGTGGCTCTCGCCTAAAGCTATGCAATTTGTTAACTTTTATGGTAGCCATTAATTCAATTCCAAATATTTTCTTATATAAGGGCTAGCAGTTTCACTGGATTTCCCATTAAACTCCCAAGGCACCTAGAGGACAAGTTTGTGATGATTGAAGTCTGCCAAAAATTAGCTAATGTTAACAAAAGATGCGAGGAGCGAAGAAAAGTAACAGTGCAATTTCTAGTATGTTTTGGTCCCTATACATGTGTTTCCATGTCAGACGCCCTTAATATAGAAAGGGATATCACTAAGTACAATTTGTGTACCTTTGATGAATGCTTTCCTTTCAATCTTAAGGACTATGTCAAAGATAATTTGAAGTTAGGCCCTGGTTTTCTTCATTTTCCTACTCTAGAGGATTATTGGGGAGATTGTTTTGATGAATTTGAAGTGAGGAAAAGAAGTTGGATGAGACTGTCCTTGAGATAGATTATCACCTATAATTTGAGTTTTGATGTGCAAGGGATTGAGGATGACATGTCAGATTTAGTAGATCCAATTTTCACAAAATTAATAGCCAATTGACCTATTCCTACTATGGACTGGAGTAGTAAAGAGAAAGAAACCATTGAGGCTAGGACTATTGCTATGTTAGAAAGAACTCAAGAATGGGTCACTAAGAAAAATACAGAGCAATATCGCCCCAATACCAGATCACAAAACACTCAACATACAAGAGGCAGTAGTCAGTCTTTTGTAATTGTAGGAACTTTTGGTGCTACTCCACAACCATTACAATCTAGGGCTCAAGGAAATGGTGATGAGGAACCTCCTAAGAAGGATATGCTTCAGCTAACTTGTGGAGAGGAACTCCCAAATTTTCCCATTCTGGAACAGGAAAAAGGGGATGATGGAGAAGCAGACATTTTAGAGAATATTGATATTATCTCTACTTCCACATCACCTCAGTCATCACCTAATAGGGAATTTTATGAATCTTTAAAACAGATACCTTCACCACACCCATTGCAAGATGTTCAAATTCATACTCCTCCCACCAATAGGGTACTTTTTGGCTCCTCCAATTCCAAAGTAGCCAACGTACCTAATACTCCTATGTGGTTAGAAGATACTCTATCTAGAAAAAGAAAAGTAGTGCAATTGGACCTCCCAAAGTAGGACATGGTAGGTAAATTACTCCAAAGAACCCCAAAGCCAAAGAAGTTAAAAACTACTGCTCAGTTAATTGATGACACTAGATCAAGAAACTTATGCATGGAAGTAGCACGTCTTACTACACAGAAAGAGTTCAATCAAGCCACGACCAATTATTTTGAGATTAACATGATCGATCTATGACCTCCTACAAGGGATGGGGATGTACAAATCTTTCAATTGTTAGTAGCAAGAATGGTAGAAATGTCTAAGAAAGATAAAGAAAGTAAAGATGAATTGAAAAGGAAGATCCAAGTTTTAACTAATGCCTGAAATCAATTTTTTATTTGCCACCTCAACCAATATCTCAAGCTGATTCATCCTCTGACCCCTTGGATTTAGTAGGAATGGAGGTGGTAAATAAAATGAGGAGTTGCAAAAACTTCGGTAAGGTTGTGGAGGAATTGAGCACTAGATTAATCAAGAAAGGTAACCAGATTATCTCTAAGTCTCTCAAACACCTACAAAAGGAAAATGCTTCAAGGATAGAAATCCAAGAGGAAATTATTGTTGTTGAAAAGGAAGAAAGGACATGGAACCAGTAAGCAAATGAAATCAAGGCCATGATAAGTTTTGGGATGGAGAAACTAGTTGTTGAACATATTATACCCAATGTTGTTGATGTTCGCTGCCTAATCTAGAGTAAAAGCGTGGAATGAAAACTACATGTTGTGAGAAAAGGTTCACAAAATCTTCAAGAAATATGAGTTGAATGTCGCACAATCTAAGATGAGGTTCATAAAAACCTTTTTTCTCTTGGATTGCAATATGACAAGGGAGGAGATGGGAGTGATGAGAGTGTTAAAGTCTTGGGAAATGATTTTCAAAAGATAGTTGATGGGATTTTTAATAGTGTATTCTTTCAACGTGAAGCATTTGAGAAAATTTAGCGAACTAGATCTTATCCTATCCCAAGCTACAGGGCTCATGAAGACTTACGACTAGGGGATCGAGGTTGTTAAAGATACCCAACTGGCATGGAAGTTACGAATGGGAAACATAACCATTCCACAACATAGAGAACTTCCACATGTCATCAAGGCTTTCCAAGCCTTACAAAAATGACTTGCCACATCCACAGAGCTCGAAAACAAAGTTCCATCATCCTATCTTTTAGTTATTTTATTTCTTGAAAAGACTTTAAATTAAAAATCATTTATGGGAAAAGAAGCGGTTACTAAACTGGATTTATATATATGTATTTATCTTCAATTGTTTTCTTTCTAGACATTACTGAAAAAGACTTGACATTATGATATTATTAAATACAAATTTGTTGTGAATTGAAATCACTACTTGTCTATGCGAATTTAACTTACAAAGATAACGGATAGTCCTGAATCTGTCTTTAAGGTGTATCTAGATGTTTATGCTTTCCTGTGTGTAGGTATATGCATCATTTTTGTATTTTATTTTAGTTTGTGAATAATATTAGGTCTTCGCTTCCGGTATTACATCTTATGCAATTGGTCTTTGTTCTAGTAATTTTATAATCTGCTTTATGTTCACTAGTCTTTGTGCCAACATTTTCATAACTTGTTATATGTTTATTGGTCTTTGAGCCAATTTCTTTAGTATCTTTCCCTACACTTGATATTAGGAATTTTCCTTTATTAATTCTTTTATTAGAGGTAAAGTAGGTTTTGAAGGGGCCCCAAAACCCTTTAAAAAAAGGAAATTTGTATCAAAAGATAACTAAATAGAACAACGAACAACCAACATGCAACAAAACATCAGCAAGATAGCTACCAAAAAGGATGAACAAAGACAAAAAGCTACATATTCTTCAAAATATTAGCAGCTTCCATGTCACTCTCAATTATCTTCTGATGTGCATCTATAACTTCAAAAATCTCTTTGACAAGGACACCAACTTTCATCTCAATCTTGTTGCGAGTTCTAGCATTGGGCCCCAAAACATTTACCTCTTTAACCAAAACATCCTATGAACCAACAACCTTATCAACAGAAGCTTCCTCCACCACTTGCCTTTCCCCAACAGCTTCTTTATCACCAGGAGCTCCCTCCATCCATTTCTTAGCCTTCTCATTGATAATAGTAAGGTCCTTAGCCTCATTCCTCATAACAATTTTAGTCACTTCAACAACCTTATCCAACTTCATGTTAACCCGATCCATCTGCACTTCCAAATTCACAATTCTTTGTTCAAAAATCTACTTTGGCTTAAGCATC
>VDFB02192948.1:0-22936 GCA_007258455.2 Sequoia sempervirens
AATGAAGCAAAACAAGAAGCATTTTTAGAAGCAAAAAAGGAAGCAAAACAAGAAGCATTTTTATAAGCAAAAAAGGAAGCAAAACAAGAAGCATTTTTAGAAGCAAAAAGGAAGTAACAATGGAAGCCAAACTAGAAGCAATCTTGGAAGCAAAACATAAAGAAAACGTGGAAGCAAAATTGGAAGCAAAATTGGAAGAAAACGAAGCAAAACGGAAGAAAACTGTATAAAACTAGAAGTAAAATGGAAGCTAAAACTTGAAGAAACCGAGTAAAACTGGGCAACTGAAGAACCGAAGCAAAATCGAAGCAAACTGGAAGCAAAACCGTAAGAAAACTAGAAGAAAATGGGAGTAGACATAGAAGCAAAACTGGAAGCCTAATTGGGTGCTAATTTAGGCTCTATTTCTGATGCTATTTCCTAGCGCTATTTTAGTCGTTAACAGAGGTGCTATTTTCAGTGCTATTTTAGGCGCTAATGGGGATGTGATTTTTTGGCGCTAACTATGGTGCTAACTCCAACATTACGTCCGGCGCAAAAGTTGGCGTAAAATTCAGCGCCGAAATGACCATGCCCTCGCTATGCCGAGTTTAGTGTCGGCCAACTCACCCAATTCGTGGACTGAAATACACTAAAATTCGACGCTATTTGCCTATTTTGCTGTAGTGATTGATCACTTCATAAGAACAAAATTCCAAATTTAACACACATTCTTCACATACACAAAAATTCACACACCCGAGAGTCACATCAAAAGGCTACACAAGGGTCTGTAATGCATTCCTGATAGAAATAATATCAATTCATTGCGTACTACACCGAGGGTCCTATTCTTTCCACCGGTTTTCTGCACCATTGGAAAAACACCACCTAAGGACAAATCTCGGGTTGCTAAGCGAGAATGACCCAAAAGGGAAAACATAACCTCAAGAGTACAAGCAACTAGGTCAACATAATGGGCTCATATGTATCCACAATGCCCAGTGTATGAACCTAGGCTCTGATACCAAGTGTAACACCCTGCCAAAGAACCCCAAAGGACAACACACCTATACTACAATAATGGAACACTTTTTTTTCTTAAGGAAATAACAGAGATATGTATAACTTAACATAACATATAGACTGAGCTAAGTCCTCTAAGGTTCAATGAATGCATTACTAACACAACTATTAACAAAATCTAAACATACATCAAGAATTAACCAATATCAGGAGTTCATTTTAAAACCATTGCATTAAAAGAATAAGCAACACACACCGTACATAACATCAGGTAAATAATCATCAAGGATCATATATAAAGAACTAATGAGTACATATACGGTTTCCCTCACATAAGGGTACATCATTACATTGTTACAAGATTACATCAATGCTTCCCTAAATACAACGAGAAGAGTACATCAAGATTACTTCACATGATGCATATGATATGTAGGTTCAATACATATCATAAGTAATTGTCTCTCAAACTGGTACAAGATCCAGAATCTTCCTCATAAGGTACATCCTCCACACTCATGAACAACATATGTGAAACCCAATGGAGGAAAAAGAACAATCCACCTGACCATGTGGAACCCTAAGGTCCACCCCCCGTGCTAGGAGATAACAATAAGGTCTCACTACATCAAGTAGTCAAGAATACAAAAGGCTAACACAAGGGACTAAACATGGATCCAACATAACTCAATACAACATGAACATCACATAACAAAAACACCGCTTCCAACATTGACTTCACTTCCAGAGGCACACATACAACAGAAGGGGAACTTGAAACTAGGGAATGCTAGATTGTAGTAGGGAAGAGTATCATCACATGGTACTGGCATGGGTTGTCTAGCATTCCTCTCACTAGGAACCGACCCCCAACTATGGTTGTCTGACATTCCTCTCACTAGGACCCGGCCCCATAGGGTGACACATGCGGAGCCAACAATCCTTTTGTGAGGACAAGGAAGTTGAACTTGCCAATCAAGCCTTCTCACCCCATCCTTAGCCTAAATGAGCACTACAGGCATGGACGAGGACTCCATTATCTTGTTTATGTGAAAATTACCCATCCCCCCCAATTCATTATTTAGGTTATCACTAAATTAAAAACTCTCCAATGGGTTGTCCAGGTCACCACTTTGGGATTTGACCCCCATTGAGAGCCACTCCCCCTACTTGCAACTAGAAGACCCAATACATCAAACAGGGTAAATCCATCTTGCACAAATTATAAATCACAAGAACACACACATAGATCAAAGCATAGACCATCTTGCTCACATATCAAAAACACAAGAATATAAACTCAGTGCATGGAAATGAACCTCTCTCGCACATCTATCACAATCTCAAAATACCAACCACTTCCATGTGAAACAACATAAAACTCATGCAAACACTCATGGCTTGATATGGGTTGTCCTGGCAGATCTTCCTAGGCCCCGGTCCCCATCCTAGGTTGTCCTGCCAGCCTCACCTAATCCCTGACCCCCATACAAACTCATGCAAGTAAAACCATACTCCCCTCTAACCTCTGGAAGCCTACCACAACTTCACACAAATGACTCCCATAATAAACAATAACTCAAAATCACATTGATTTCACTACTCAAGCACCATACTTAATGCATATAACAATCAAGTACTACCACCACAGACACCTTATTTCCACATATTTCACCTAATAGTCACATAACTCAAAAATGCAAGAACAACCATAATGACAATTATACTCAAAATAATCTGCATCCTATAATTTAAAAAAGTAATCTAATTCCTTTACTTAATCAATTCCTACAATTATTTAAATGTGATTTAATCACTTTTCTTTTCCTTTCTAATTGATTTTCCAATTATTTCAATATAAATATATCAATCTTTTCTTATTTAATTTCCCAATTCATTTTTCTACAAATCATTCCATCAAACCTTCCAAACTCCACTAACCAATTACATTGTTCAATAAAGGAACACAAATAACAGTGCAACCACAAAATCAAGTTATAATAACAAACCATCCGTTAAATGGTCATGAAGGCAATTGACATATAAAAGAAGACAAACTAATTCATTCAATTACCCTTTTTCCATTAAATCTATTTCCTTTCTTTTCAATATCATTTTCTAATCTACTTATCCATATAACCAAATATTCATAAAGCAACCTTATCCTTTTGTTACAACCATATTAAACACACACACACACACACACACACACATACACACACACACATATATATATATAAATATATAAAATAATATATAAATACATAGATTTATACACTCCTACACACATATCCATTTAATTATACCAAACCCAATATACCACTCTACTTTATAGACCCTTTTGTTGAACTTATTGAATAGAAACTGAATCAATTATTAATTGTAAACTAATAATTTGTTTATATTCACACAACTTAACAAATGATAACATAAGGTAATGTCCATTCAATAATATAAGCTAACTAATTTTGTCTACGATGAAAATTGACATTAATAACTTAACTAATTATAAATAAATCAATTTCGCTATTGAACTCCTTTACTTATTTATCTAATAAAATCAATAAATTACAAAGACAAAAATATTCTCTTACTAAAATCATAATATCTATACATGCATATACACATATATGTACATATATATATACATATATAATATGTTTATATATATATATATATTTAAACAAAATACCATTTAGTGCTCTATGTATGAAATTACAATTCGGTAACATATACATACACACACATATATATATATTAACCGATCATCAAATTATAACTTACACACATTATATATATATATTAATTGAGCATCATATATATCCATCGAATTAAAGAAAGGAAATGCAAAGCTTATAAGTTAAATTCCAAGCATAAACAACATATCAAATACCAAATAAATAATACCAAACTTAAGAATTGAATGCAACATTTAAAACACAAACAACAAATCATACTTTTATCCCCAACTGCCAAGCTTTAAACAAAAAAATCAGATAGCTAAACATAGACACTATTGTAAGTTTTTTTTAAGATGAAATTGCAACTCTTGAGAGATAGCGAATGTGCATCAAGAGGATAAAGCGAAAGCATCAAACATCACCCAAGGGTACTGATAGTTTATGTAAATTGAAACTCAAGAATAAGGACCAGCAAAATAATATTAAATAGACATATAAACACACTTGCAACAATAAGAAGATCTCAGATACAGAACAAGCATGAGACAAGCAAACTGCTAGGTGGCTAAACCAAGGGAAGACCCTTACAAAACGTCAGCATGACAGTATGTATTCGACTCAACCAAAATGGAGGAGTTGGAGAGGGACGTACAATGCAACCTTTAGAGGTTGAAGAACTCTCAAGAAAAAGCCAGTTTAAGAAGACAAAGCAAGCCGATTTTCTCATGGAGAACATGGGAATCAATTTCCATCCTAAGTTCAAAACAAAACTAACACAACAACCCATGAATCGACCTTTACAAAGCACATATATGGTTTGATTTTCCCAAATAGAGGCAACAAGAAATAAATTTAATGTAAGAAGAAGTCACCCCTCTTATTCCAAGGCACACTCACTGTTTGAAGGCCAAACAATAACATAAATTGCAACCAATGCAGATATAAGGGTTGTGCCAATATAAGTCTACTAAAAGGACTTTAGAAACTTCTGAGCAAATGAAATTAGTTAGGTGTAAAGTCGATTTATACAGCCTTTCTATATGGTTGTGCAAGCATGGGGATGGCATGCGAATTATTTTAGAGCTGGAGGCTTTTAAATAATGATAATATATAGGAAGAGGTTATCAAAAATTCCAAATGAAACAATAAAAAAAATAGGACTGTGCTATATTAGTTTCGAACAAATGCAAATGATAGGCATAAGAGAATGATAAGAATTTCAAAACGGAATTTGAATAATGAAAGATCACATTTTCCAACTATAACCATAGGAAAGAGTTTGTTACATTAGACAGGAAGCAATTCCACAATAAACAAAATACAAACCAACCTAGAATTCCAACGCTACAAAAATAGAACGGTGCTGAGATCAACTATTACGTTCGCATCAATTTGCTTCTTCCAAACCATACAATAATGATCCACCTTTCCCAATTCAATATTTTCTTTCTGACCAATTCATAAAATACAACTTATTCTACAAAATAATTTCTTCAGAAAAAGTTCTCTGTTTGAAAACCCCCCAAAATTAATGATGATAAATTCCCCACTAAAATCTCCCCCCAAAAGGATAATTATTAACCAAGGAAAACTGTTAATTTTTTAAAACAAAAATCAGATAAAAATCTCACAAAATACCAAGTTTCCATTCTAAAAAATAGTTTGAAGTCACGCATGTGCTCCGAACAAGTCTTTTTCTATCTTTTTACTTGTTTTTACAGTTTAACCATTATCTCATTCCATTTAATATTTTAGTTGCATATTATAATATTTTTCACATTTTAACTTATTAAAAATCAACATTAATAATTAATATCTTTATATTTTATTTTCGAAATACTTTATGATAAATTAACCAAAATCAAGATATATATATATATATATATATATATATATATATTTATCAACATGATTTATTTAAACTCAAAAATCTCAAATAAAACAATCAGTTTCTTTTTGGCAATCAGTTCAAAGTTGTGCATGCACTTGCATGAAAATCTTTCCATCTTTATATTGCTTTTAATATTTATTTATTAAAACACTCCATTATAATTCTATTTTATTTTATTTAATATTACTTTAATTTATTTTAATATTACATTACACACCTAAATTATTAATAAATATATATATATATATCTTTTATCAAAATAATTTTACTTGATAAATGATATAATAAATCAATTAATAAAAAACAACATTTATTTTTACTTATCATAATACTTTTTAACGTAATAATTCTATTTTAATACAGTAATTAATCAGAAACATTACTCAACCAAATCTAAATCAAATAGACTAACCACCAACCAATACCTAACCTCAAAGCAAAGTCAACAAATAAGACCACAACAATACTGATGAACCAACCATCATACAGTCAGCACTTACAGGGTGAATCACATAGGGGCACTACATGTAAAGAAGTTATGGTGGTCATGGCAGATAGCTCTAATAGAGTAGTGCCTCCTTTGCCACCCTCCTCTCCTGTAAGAAGTGTGTCGATTGAAGATGGTAACATTTCTCAAGAGGTTATTGGCATGTCTGAATTGCTTCTGGTTAAAGAAGATGAGCCTTTCACTGTAGTTCAAGGAAGGAATAAGAATAAAACTCTCTCTTCCCCCTTTGGTTAGAAAAGGTGTGGTAACAAGAAGACAAAAATAAGACCGTGGATCTAATCATAGAGGGTAGGGTAGACCTTCATCCCAAAAGATTAGAGAAAGAGAATGTAAGAAAGATATAGTTGAAGGGGTCCAGGAAACCCTTTTTGATACGTGCTCAAAGAGCACATCCTCTACTTGCAAATGAAGATAATCTCATGGGATATCAAGGGTTTAAATCACTTTCATAAGCATGGCCTCTTGAGAAACATTATTCAAGATCATAAACTGGATATCCTACTTATTCAAGAGATAAAAATGCAGTGTGAAAAGATCAAAAAGATTAAAAGTTATTTGTTTAAATATTGTTGCTTCCATGGCTTCAATTCATATGGGGCTTCGGGTGGTATTGTGATGTTCTGGAACACTAGGATGGTTAGAGGTATCGTGTTAAGTGCAAAAGCTAATCATATTGAGTTGCACAACTATCATCTTAAGGATGATTCCTCTTGGGTCATATCTAATGTATATGACCCTAATAAAAAAAAGCCAAAAAAAGATTATGGGATCACCTTAGGAATTTAAGATCTTCTTTTATGAACTTAGTGGGGTTAGTCGTGGGTGATCTCAATATGTTGTTGAATGATAATGAGAAATCAGGTGGTTCTCATATTCCTATTGATAGTAGATCAGACATAAGGGATTTTATTGATACAAATGATCTTGTTGACCTTGACCTTTAGGGGGATTCTTCACTTGGTCCAATAGGATGATTGGATTGAATCTCATTCAGGTGAAGCTAGATAAAGCTCTTGTCTCTATGGACTGGTTTCTGAAATACTCTTGTACTCTTTCCACTCTAACAATTTGGTGTGGTTCTTATCATTTCCCATTGCTCTATCTATGGATAGGTTAGGGAAAATGAAGCATTTTCCTTTTAGATTTGAAGCTATGTGGCTAAGACACCCTGATCTTAAAGACTGTATTAAGAAGTGGAAAGTGAAAGTGGATGGAAGTGCTATATTTAGAGTGTCAAAGAAATTATCCTTTATTAAACAAATGATCAAAAAATGGAACAAGGATTCTTTTGGTCAGATCTTCCATGATAAAAAAGAAGTGGTTCAATGTCTAGATGAGGTTCAACATGATATTCAATCCAATGGTTTGAACTATGCTTTTCAATTAGAACAAGATGCACTTCTTCTTCGCCTTCATGAAATCATTTCTAAAGAGGAATATTTTTGGAAACAAAGGTCAAGAGCGGTTTGGCTCAAGACTGGGGATCATAATACCAAATTCTTTCATCTTTCCTCTTTAAAACATAAGAATTCCAACAAGATCAACTCCATTATAGTTGATAATTCTTTGTTGGAAGATGAAGATGATATCCAAAGAGCTGCCTCAAATTACTTTTCAAAGTTGTTGAATGATGATTTTTGTTTTGATCAAGAGTATGAAAACAAGTTTTTGGAGGTTATCCCTGCCTTATATCTGAGGACCAAAATATGAAGCTCACCTCCATCCCCTCTGGGGAGGAGATTAAATCAATTTTTATTTTATTTTGAGGGGAATAAAGTAATTCCTAATGGTTTTCCTTTCCCGTTTTTCATTCTTTTTGGGATATTGTGCTTGTGGATATGGTTAATGTTGAACATAGGTTGTCATTGATGTCAAACTTATGTCAAAGGAATGTTGGTGATGGTGGTTATAAAAGGGTGTCAAGGCTTTCAAATGAGAGGGTTGTCAAAGATGAAAGAGATTGTAGGAGTACTAGAATTATCATTTGAATTAAGGTTCTAGAAGCATATTGTTTATCAATTTGTAGATTTTCTAACCAATCATATCTTATATCAAGTAACATGGATCAAGTTGTGTTGAGATGTAATTCCCTTTAGATAGCTAGTGTATTTATTATACCATGTCAAATATTCATTCAACATGAGTGTGGTGGTCCATAAGGATATCTTTTGGGCAGAGATATTTCTAAATATGGTTCGAATTTATTTTAGAAATGTACTATTGCTCTATAGTTTGGAAGGAGAGTATGTCTACACTAGTTCTATCATTTTCTTGAGTTTTTGGAGGTGAGGCTCAATGTGCAAGAAGCTTGAAGTTTCAAGCTATTCAAACTTTAAGGCATGTGCAGTAATGGCTAGTAGCATGCAAAATTCAAATCTTGCATGTGGAGTGAGGATATGACTTTTTTAAGGTTCATGTGGTGGCACAAGGTATCATGTTCTATTGGTGGCAATAAATTTGTGGTTGGACTATTGTATTACATGTTTCATGTAATTTGAATTTGGATCCATCTTATGTCGTTCGGGTTTTGTGTGGATCCCTAGTTGACATGGAAGAGTGTTAATGTAGTGTCATGTATATATTTCAAATGTTTAGATGCATTGTATGTGTGATGAGTAAGTGTATTGAATGGAAGGTATGTGAGCCAATGGGTTACATGTTTTGGATATGAGTACAAAAGTGTGAAGAAAAGAGGAAGCACGAGTACCATAAGGTCATTCTCAGTGTGGGAGAGTTTCAGTTGTGTCTTTGGTGCATATCAGAGTTAAATTTCAAATCTTCCATTATTTCTGTAATCTAGTAGGACTTGTGTTCTACTTGTAGTATTGTTGTAGTAGGGATTGGTGTCTCTTTCTGGTGGGGATTGTTGTATCAAGTAGGTTGGTTCCTACAATTCATTTGGGGATCGGTGTTTCTAGTAGGTTGGTGCCTACATCACATTGTAAAATTCATTTATTATATTCCTGCTTATGAGATTTATCATCGTGGTTTTTCCCAGCTTGAGTTTCCATGTACATTTGGTGTTTTGTGTTATCTTATGTTGTGCTTTGAATAATTTCTTGTCTGGTTCAATGCTCTTCATGTTAAAAATATATATAATAGTTGTAAAAGTAAAGGTTTCCAGAATTGTTTTGATCTATTGATTCACCCCCCTCTCAGTAGATTGTGTGCCCTTCATTTTGGTATTAGAGTCAAGTTCCTTTAAAGAAGTCTAACATCTTAAGGTAGATCTATGATGGCACCATAAAGTTCTTTTGAAAACAAAGTACCATTTTTTGATGGATCTAATTTTACATTTTGGAAAGTTAGGATGGATTCCTATTTGTTGGCTTTAGGGATGGAAATTTGGATGTCCGTTGTAGAAGGATATGAGACTCATGAAAATATCTCTCCCAAGGATTAGGCTGGGAAGAGGGCTCTTGAAATCAATGCTAAGGAAAAGAATGCACTTTTATGTGGACTAACTAATTATGATTTTGTGAAAGTAATGCAATACAAAATAGCAAAGGACATTTGGGGAAAATAGGAAACAATCTATGAAGGTGATGATAAAGTCAAAGAGGCAAAGTTACAGACTTACATAGCTCAATTTGAAGGTCTAAAGATGAAAAAATTGCTACATTCATGCTTGAGGTTGATGAAGTTGTCAACCATATTCGAGGTCTTGGTGAAATCTTGGAAGAGAATATTGTTGTGAAAAAGGTACTCAAATCTCTCCCTAGAAGGTTTTATCCTAAAATCTCTACTATTAAAGAAGCTAAAGATATGAATGCTTTAAATTTGATTAAATTGCATAGAACATTAATTGTATTTGAGATGAGATTTGCAAGTGAAGATTCTACAAGGAAAGCGCTGCTACTTTGAGAGTATCCAAAAAGTAGGTTGATCAAGATTTAGATTGTGTATCAAATCCAGAGAAAGAAAATTTTGTTAGGAAGATACAAAGAGGTTCTAGTAAGTACAAAGGTAAATTACCTTTCAAATATTTCAATTATAGAGAAGTGGGACATTTTATGGATGTTTCCCCATAAGAATACTAACAAGCTAAGCAAAAAAATGGAAATAAATCTTCTCAAAGAAGATTCAAAGGTTAGACAAAACATAAGAGTTTTTACACTAATGAGGAAGAAGAGTACTCCAATGAAGAAGAAGAGGAAGATGCATTTGGAGATGAAAAAGAAAAATTTGTATTCATGGCTTTTGAAATTGTTGAAGGAGATGTTGAAATGGGTTCCGGAGACAATGCAGAAGAAGAAAATCTTATGGAGAAATTATTGTGGGCTAGAAAAGAAATAAAAAAGATGAAGGGCATAATTGTAGAAGAAGTAAAATCCAAAGAGAGAGTATCAAAAGAGTTGAAGATTGTAGAAAATATGATTGTTGATCTAAAGACCCAGGAAAAAGAAGCAAAAAGAGTTGAAGAAGTTCTAATAGAAAAATTACTATCAAGAGACAAAGATTGTGAGAAGCTTGAAGCAGAAATTATGGAAGCTAAAAAAGAACTTAAGAAATTAAATCAACAACTACAGTTCATTAAAAGTATTGAAACCCTAGATCAGATATTGGAAAGTCAGAAATATGGAAAAACCAATGTAGGTTTTGATGATCAGAAGAAGAAGGTGACAAAATAGTTAGAGAAGACTACTAAGGCAAGTCTAGAAGTAACAAGTTCTAGAGGTTCAAAGTCAAAAAGGACCATGGAAAGTGATGGAAGAATGACATAATGATGACTTTATTCAAGTAAAAAACAAAAGAATATTTAGAAGACAAGAATACAATACCAGGTCAATTTTTCTTTTCTCTGGTTATTATTTTAATTGCAATGATTATGGGCATAAGGCTATGGATTGTATAAGAGTTCCAGTAAGAAGAAATAATTTTGTTAGTAATAATGTATTTGCACCTCTATATCATTTTAATATTATTTGTTTCAAGTACAACAATTTTGGACACATTGCAAGGAACTATAGAAGTAATTTTGTGAGTTGTCTATCACTGGAAGATGGAAGAAGTGATGTTCCAAAAAAGGTTTGGAAGAATATTCGTGAAGAAAATAAGTAAAAAAAGTCAATGATTTCTCAAACTGCACTACATGCTTAGAAGGAGAATAACCTATGGATTATTAATAGTGGTTGCTCTAGTTATATGGTTGGAGATAAAATTAAGTTCATGAATTTCAAGAAATTTAAATGCAGTTCCATTACCCTAGGAAATAATTCAATGGCAAAATTTTCTAGTAAGGGTAGTTTAAGTCTTGATGGTGGCAAAACAAAGACACCTGATGTTTTGTATGTTGAAGGCTTAAATAATAATTCGTTGAGCATTATTTATATGTGTGATAAAGGCTACAAGTCATCCTTTAGTGTTGAAGGTTGTGAAATCAGAGAATCAAGTATCAATGAGCTAATTGCAAAAGGAAGCAAGACAACAGTGATATGTATCATCTCAGTGAGTTGAATAGATAGAGTTATCTCATTGCACAAAAGGTTAGGACACATGAATTTTTATGATATTGTAAAGATTAGTTCAAAAGGGTTGGTTCGGGATATGCCAAATATTAAGAAACCTCAATCAATCAGTTGCAAGCCATGTCATGGAGGGAATCAGACACGAAGAAAATATATTGCTAAGGAGTATTCTACATCAAAACCATTAGATTTTGTACATACAAATTTGTGCAAACCAATGAGGACTAAGAGTCCACAAGGTGACAATTATTTTATGATGTTGATTGATGAATATACTAGGATGACTTGGATAACGTTTTTGAAAGAGAAGTCAAAGGATTTTGAATATTTTAAGGAATTCAAGGTATTGGTAGAAAATGAAACTAGAAGGACAACCAAAGTTCTAAGATCATATAGAGGTGGAGAATTTACTACTGAGAAGTATGATAGATTCTATGAAGAGCATGGGATCCAGAGGTAGTTATTTTCCCGTAGAACTCTACAACAAAATGGAGTTACAAAAAGAAAGAATTGTACTATACAAGAGATGGAAATATCTTTTCTATGTCAAAAAAATCTACCAAATATGTATTGGAGAGCTACACAGACAGTTATGTATATTCTGAATAGTGTTCAGTTCAGGCATAAGATAAAGAAGACTCCATGTATGAGCTATGGAAAGGAAGATCGACATCAGAAAGGTACCTCAAAATTTTTGGAAGCAAGTGCTACATCAAGAGAGATGAAGAAAATTTGGGTAAGTTTGATTCCAAATCAGATGAAGGAATTTGTCTTGGTTATTCTTTAAGAAGTAAAGCTTACAAATGTTATAATAAAATATTGAAGAAGATAGTTGAAAGTGAAAATGTGAAGGTTGATGAGACTATTTGATCTACTAGCATTCCTAAAGTAGAAGATAATGAAGAATCAATTTATAGCTGCATTGAAGACTAAGAAGAATTTGTTCCAAAAAATCTAGCAAAGTATGTTTAGAAAAATCACTCTATAGATCAAATCATAGGTGACATAGATAGTGGGGTTCAAACCTAAAAGAGACTAGAAAGATCAAGTGAACAAGTACATTTTTCTTTACTATCAAACATAAAACCTAAGTCATACAAAGAAGAAATAAAAGAAAAAGGATGGATAGTATGGAAGAAGAAATGAATTAGATAATGAAGAATGAAACTTGGGAACTTGTCCCAAGATCTAAAAACAAGAATTTGATTGGAAAAAAGTGGGTATTCATAAATAAGTTGAATGAAGAAGGTGAAGTGATATAGAACAAAGTAAGACTTGCGTGTAAAGGGTATGCTCAAGTTGAAGGTATAAACTTTAAGGAAACATTTTCTCCAATAGCAAGACTGGAGGCAATCAAGATGTTCTTAGCTCTTTTAGCATTCAAAAATTTCAATGTGTATTAGATGAATGTGAAGTCAGTATTCTTGAATGGACAACTTGAAGAAGAAGTTTTCATTGAACAATTGGAAGGATTTCAATGTACTAGTAATCCAGATTATGTTTGTAGATTGAAGAAGGATTTTTATGGAATCAAGCAAGCTCCTAGAGCTTGGTATTCAAGGTTGGATGGATACTTGTAGCAGCAAGGATTTTGGAGAGGCTTTGCAGACAATAATATGTACATAAAAATAGGAGAACAAATTATAATAGTTGTGGTTTATGTAGATGATTAAATTTTTGGAGGTAGCAATGAAGAAATATGCAATAAATTTGAGAAGGCTATGCATAATAAATTTGAGATGCTTATGTTAGGAGAATTATCTTTCTTCTTGGGGTTGTAGATTGTGCAATCAAACAAAGGGATTTTTATTTCACAACACAAATACATAAAGGAGATGTTAAGCAAGTTCAGAATGGAAGATTGCAAACCAGTTGCAACACCTATGGTTACTGGGAATAAGTTAAGTAAAGATGATGAATCTGCACTGATAGACCAAACATTATATAGGTCCATGATTGACAGTTTGTTGTATGTGATAGCATATAGACTAGATATTATGCAGGCAATCAGAATGGCTTCTAGATTTCAAGCAACACCTAAAGAGACTCATGTTAAGGTAGTGAGAAGGATATTTAGGTATTCTAAGGATACTAAAGATTTTGGTCTATGGTATCCTAAGAGTAAAAATTTCACCCTAACTACATATACAGATGCAGATTAGGCAGGACATCTGGATGACTGGAAGAGCACAAGTGGTGGTGCATTCTTCCTTGAAGACAATATGGTGTCATGGTTGTAAGAAGTAGGAATCAATTTCTTTATCTACAATAGAAGCATAATACATTGTTGTAGCATCATGTTGCACTCAAGTGCTTTGGATGAAATAGAATTTGAAGGATATGAAGATTGAGTGTGAAGACCCTATCACTATTCTTTGTGATAACACCGGTGCAATAAAAAATTCAAAGAATTTGGTGATGCACTCAAGAACAAAACACATTGCAATCAAATATCATTTCTTCATGGAGAAGGTTGCAGAGAAGGAAGTAAGATTGGAATATGTGGACACAAAGGAGCAAGTTGCAGATATATTCATGAATCCATTTCCTAAAGAGAAATTTGAGTTTCTTTGAAAGAAGTTGGGAGTTGTTGCTCTCTCCACTTGAATTAAGAGGAAGTACAGGGTGAGGGGGAGCTTGGTCTCCCTGCCGCAAGAAGGGTTGATGATCTTGCAGAATGTTTTTTAGAGGTGGTGAATCATGGAATCAAGTAGAGTCTATCTAAGAAATAAGTTTTTGGATGGTGTAGTGTACCGGTACTATGCGGGTATCAGTAAAGATGGTGTTGACCCTTTTCCATTGATGTTAAAGGGGGAGAAATTGAGTTCAAAATGCTAAGTTGAAGAGATGTTGAACTAAGGAAAGTGTGAGATCAAAATTTTGAATAATCTTAGAATATCATGTCTTCCATAGGGGGAGAAAATTCTACAACCAAGAAATCATTAAGACATATCATTCAGACGTGTTTGGTGGCCCCAACATTTTTGTTGTTTGCCATCAATGATAAAGGGGGATATTATTGAACATAGGTTGTCATTGATGCCAAACTGATGTCAAAGAATTGTTGTTGACAGTGGTTATCAAAGGGTGTCAAGGCTATCAAATGAGAAGGTTGTCAAAGATGAAAGAGATTATAGGAGTACTAGAATTATCATTTGAGTTAAGGTTCTAGAAGCATGTTGTTTATCAATGTGTAGGCTATCTAATTGATCATATCCTATATCAAGTAACATGGATCAAGTTGTATTGAGATGTAATTTCCTTCAAATAGTTAGTTTATTTATTATACCATGTCAGCTATGCAACCAACATGAGTGTGGTGGTCTGAAAGGATATATTTTGGGAAAATATTTTTCTAAATATGGTTGGAATTTCTTTCATAAATGTAGTATTGCTTTGTGATTTGGAAGGAGAGTATGTCTACACTAGTTATATCAGTTTCTTGAGTTTTTGGAGGTGAGGCTTAGTGTGCTAGAAGCTTGAAGTGTCAAGCTATTCAAAGTTCAAGGCATGTACGATAAGGGCTGGTAGCATGCAAAATTCAAATCTTGTGTGTAGAGTGAGGATAGGACCTATTTAAGGTACCTATGGTGGCACAAGGTGTCAAGTTCTTTTGGTGTCAAGTTCTTTTGGTGGCAAGAAATTTGTGATTTGACCTTTATATTACATGTTTCATGTAATTTGAATTTAGGTCCATCTTATGTCATCTGAGTTTTGTGTGGATCCCTAGCTGACATGGAAGAGTGTTAATGTAGTGTCATGTATATATTTCAAATGTTTAGATGCATTGTATGTGTGATGAGAAAGTGTGCCGACCGAATTGAAGGTATGTAAGCAAGTGGGTTACATGTTTTGGCTATGACTATAAAAGTGTGAGGAAAAGAGGAAGCCCTGGTATCAGAAGGTCATTCTTAGTGTGGGAGAGTGTCAACTATCTCTAGTGCATATCAGAGTTAAATTTCAAATCTGCCATTATTTTTGTAATTTGGTAGGACTAGTGCTCTACTTGTAGTACTTTTTCGGTAGGGATTATTGTCTATTTTCAGTGGGGATTTTTTTCTCTAGTAGGTTGGTTCCTATAGATTCATTTGGGGATTCGTGTCTCTGATAGGTTGGTGCCTACATCACATTATAAAATTCACTTATTATATTCCTGCTTGTGAGATTTCTCACCATGGTTTTTCCCATCTTGGGTTTCCACATACATTTGGTGTTGTATTTTATCTTGTGTTGTGCTTTGAATAATTGCTTGTGTGGTTCAGTGCTCTTCATGTTTAAAATATATATAATAGTTGTAAAAGTAAATGTTTCCAAAATTATTTTGATCTACTAATTCACCCCCTCTCAGTAGATTGTGTGCCCTTCAGTTAATTCTACTAAGGAGTTATTTGGGTGCAAAAAACTTCTAAAAGAGCTTAATTCCACTTTTCTAGTCCTTATTTTTTAAGGTTCATGGTGCAAATTCTTTTGGTGTTTTCAAACCTATAAGTTTGTGTAATGGTATTTATAAAATATTTTCAAAGATCTTGGCAGTTATACTTCAAGTTTTTCTTCCTTTGCTCATTTCCAAGCAACAAAGCAATTTTGTTCATGGGCATCAAACTCTTGATTCTATCCTCACTATTCATTAAGTTTTTCACTCCCTTTTGGGTCAGTGTAAGATCATGGGGGTCCAAACTAGGCCCTTAAGTGGCAATGCAAGTAACAAAAAAAAAGGGTTAGGAAACTTGAAATAAAAATTTGAATAGGTTATTAACATAATTTGAAAAATATGTAAGAACATAATTTATAGTAAATTGAATGTATTTGCTAAGATACTAGTCCTTTTTTGGAAAAATGTAAATCTATTTGGTGAAAATTTGAACTTTCAATGCAATAGTACTAAATTTTTAGGAAAAAATAAAAAGCAGGTGTATGTCTGACCAACCTAAGTACAAGAATTTTTATTTTTTATTTTTTTAACTTTTAATATAAGTAGAGGACACATGCTCAAATGTGCTGCATTTTTTTTGTAATTTTTTTGCATGTAAATAATTAGTTATGAATTTTTTTATTAACTTTTTAAAAATATTAAAACTTGTTTGTCTGGCCACCATAACTTGGTCAAAAATTTATGAAATTCAATTTTTTTGTTTTTTATCCTATAGTATAGGAAGCATAGAATGTGTTGCATCTTTTAGATTAAAAAAATATGAAATTGTTTGAGATTATAAATATTTTCCAATCAACCTATCAATCAGGACTTTAGTCATAATGCATGACATAGAAGATCAATAATAATTATCTATTAAATTCAAAATAAGGAATATCTTATATTGTTGAAAATATGACAATTTTCTTAATAAACCCCTTTTATTTCATCAAATTCGGATAAAAAATTTGTCAGCCACTTTTTGTCATATCGCCACTTTTTGGACCCCCATGATCCTGCATTCATCCTTTTGGTTAATAAAAAGGTTGCGTTATTTCTTAAGGTGGATCTAGTCAAAGCTTATGACAAAGTAAATTAGAGGTTTCAATTTAGGGTGTTATCTTGCTTTAGGTTTTGTCCCAAATTTGTGTAACTTATTGAGCAATTGGTGTCGACTACTTTCTTTTCGATGTTGGTTAATTATTCTCCCTCTCCCTTCTTTTGTAGCTTGAGGGGCCTACACTAAGGGATTTGATTTCTCCCTTCTTTCATAGCTATTTTGGTGGGTTATTTGAGAGGTCTCAAGCCCTCCTCTCTTTTCCCTCCTCTCTCACATCAACAATTTGTTGATGATACAATATTTATCTACTAAGGAATTTAAGATGATAAATTTTTTTTGGAGGGTAATAAGAAATCGTCAGGGTAATTGATTAGTCTCTTGAAGAGCATGATTTTTTTTTCTCAATTCCCCTGCTTATCTTCAAATCAAGCTTGCAACATTTATGAATTATAATTTGGGAAATCTCCATGCTTCCTATTTGAGAATTTTGTTGTGGTGGGTCTAATATTCTTGAGTCCTAGCTTGGGTTGTTGGACAAATTTAATAGAAAATTAGTTGGTTGGAATGGGGTCCTTCTTAGTCAAGCTGGAAAATTGTAGCTTATTTTTTCCACTTTGTAGAGCTTACATGTTTACGCCCTAAGTTTATTTAAGGTCCTAGTAAAATTTGAGGAAATTTTGAACAAATTATGAAATGCTTCCTTTGGTCTAGAACTAAATTCAAAAATAGAATCTCTTTGGTAGCTTGGGATCAATTCTGCAAGCGGAAAATGTGGGGAGGCTTGGGTATCAAAAGAATCAAGAATCTAAATTTGGCCCTTTTATCCAAAAATATTTGGTGTCTCCTTTGTGAAGATTCTGGTTGGGCTTCTTTATTGAAGAATAAATATTTGTCGAGGTTCAGAAAGTCTTGGGACATTTTAAAGGAGAATAATTGTCTTGATGGGTCTTGCTTTTGGAAGAAAATTATGCCGAGTAGAAAGGTTAATAAGGATGGTACAAGGTGGCTTCTTGGTGATGGAAATCAGATTATGTTCTTGGAAGATATTTGGTGTGAAAATGGGTCACTCATAGATTAACAGTGGGCTCTCCCTTTTAGAGATTCTTTCTTAAGGCTCTTTGGTTTTTGGGTGGTTGATTATATTTAGGATGGTAAATGGAAAAATATACAAAGTGAGGACCCTTCACTTGCTGACCTTCAAGATTTCCTATCCTAGATCCATATTCCTTCTCATCCTAAGGCTAACCAGATTATCTAGTATCCAAACTGATAATGGTTTGTTTTTTTATTGCTTCAACTTTTGGAAGGTTGTTGGGTAAGCCAAACTTGTCTCCCTTTTGGAGTGGGTTGTGGAACAAATATTTAACTCCCAAGATCAATATTTTTTCTACCTTCTTGTGTAGAATAAAGTTTTTACTTTCAATAATCTTTGTAGAAGATGGTTTTCCCTCCCTAACAGATGTGTTTTATGTAAATGTGATTATTAAAATGATTTCCACATCTTCCTTGAATGCAATTTTTAGGATATATTTGGGGAAGATTCCTTTCCCTCTAGAATCTTAACTAGTTGTTTCCAAATTCTTTTGAGGATTTCAAGGAATAATGGGCGTGTCCTTTGTCTAATCCTTCCCTTCTAATGCTCTGGTCTTTGATGTCTCTTCACATAGCTTGGAGACTCTGGAAAGAGAGGAGTGATTATATCTTTAGAGATGTGAAGCTTAAGGAAGAGGTTGTTTTCTTTAAAATCTGAAGGGCTATTAAAGAGAATTTTGAAGTGAGGTTTTTGGAAAGACCTTTAGATGTTCAGAAGATAAAGTTACAATCATATGATTTGATGGTTGCTATCAGATGGAACATGGTGTCTGAAATATCCTTTCCTCTCAAATAATTAAAGAATCCTAGAGAGAATTTTGTGTGGAGAAGACCACCTCAAGTGTGGATTAAAATTAACTTTGATGGGGTGGAAAAGGGGAATCCTAGGCCTATTGGTTATGTGGGGTGTTGAGAGATGAATATGGTATTCTCTTATCAAAGAAAACCTAGTTGGACTATTGATGCAACTATCCATGGCTCTCTTGATATGATTCACATGTTTGAAGATGTTAGGATATCTCACATTTTTTAGGGAGGGTGACTCATTGGTGGATTTTTTTACTAACGAGGGGGTTAGGCTAATGACTGTTAAAGTTTGGGAAGGGTACAGATCAGTACCCATTGAAGTTATTTCCATATTGATAAATGATGTCAAGCACAAATTATGAGGAGAGATGTGATGGGTGTTTAATGAGTACCCATAGTATCACATGTTTTGTGGAATTTTTGAGCCCATTTCCATTTTCTTTAGTTTGAAAGAGAGAATATTTTAAAGCTTATAGTGGATGAAACTCTTTGTGGAAATGGGAGGTGATTGTAGCAGGGTAGAACCACTCTTGTGTGATGGTTTGAGAAAGAAGCATAAGGTGTGGAAAATATTATAAGAATGGGCCTCACTCTATTTATAGAGCGGCTCCATGGTTTTGATATTTAGCCTTGAAGCTTTATGTTAAAGGATGGAGAAACAAGGCCCTCATGATGTATGGTGTGGAGTTATCAATTACTAAGGATTTTATCACCTTGATATCGCATCTGTAATTGTAAGTTCAATTTTTTTCAAGGATAGGAAAGGGAATGGGGAAGTGTTGAACCAATTTTTTAAAGGAAATGAGAGGGAGAAGCTAGTTAAGCTTTCTTCATGCGGGTATGATAGATTATCTATCAAACCTATTTGGGTCAAAGTTGCAAAAGTGATCATGCAGTATGTCACCTTGGATGTTAGGTATATTGTGATTCTCGGTGTGCACTTTAATTTTCTTAGTCACTTTAGACATAAGCTCCTGGTCTCATTTTCATTCTATTTGCTTTCCTCCCTAGAATCTTTGATGAAAGTTCATGTGAAAAAACCTAAGTTACCTATTTTAAATGAGGGCTTGATTTTTTTAATCATGCAACACATCAAGGCTAACAATCCAACTAAGCCCCTAAAAGGAAAAGACTCTGGTCATAAGAAAACCCTAAAGTTATGGAGTATTCTTCTTCTAGTTCTAATAATAGAGACAATAAAGAAGATGATGAACGAAAATTGGACTAGGAGGTTGGGGATGACTTAGTAGAGGTCCTCTCTTCCTCTCCCTCATATTCAAGTCCTTAAAAGAGGAGGAAGTCAAGCACTAAGCAAACCCCATGTAACATGCCAACCCTTAACACAATCAAAATTTCTAAATTTACACCTTGCGAGTAAATAAATTAGATAACAAGTCATTGCAATAAAAAAATTATTTCTTTTATTGAGAATATAAGAACAAGATGTCATATCAGATTACAATAAAGATTTCATTTCATTACAATAACTTCATAAGTTACAATAGAACAATAATACATACATTTACATACATAGCTCTAATAAGCTTTAGAACAAATAGTTGTAACATGGCCCAAGATCCTTCCTTTCAAATCTTGGTTCTTTTGTCACATCTTGTGGAGGAGAAGCATCACTAAAGTGCTTTTCCACCAACCACAGACTCATAATGCGGTCCCCCGTACATCTATCATTTGATAGATGGCCCTTCCCTTCGATGAAGAGATTGGTATAGTAATCAATAACTACAACCAACTTAGCATAGTGTTGTTTCCTACATAACTAGAAGTTGTAAAATGTACAATCTTGGTTTAGCATGTAATACTAGATCACAGTGAATTGACAGTGTAGTCTCAGTAGTCACACAACTAAGTGGAGTATCGTACATTCACACTAGTTTGATCAAAGAGTTCTCATTCAGTACTTCAAATGAAGTCATCTATCACATACACTACTCAGGACTGATTTGACATAAGTCTATCTAAAGCTACACATAGGTATATCCTTCAATGGATAGTCCTTCACCCCATATAACCTATCACCATATAATCTAATTTGAATAAACCAATAATACATTTGACTACAAAATATGAAATATGTAAAATTCGATGTTCGTCGGTGCTTGTAAAATTTGATGTAATTTCCAATTTTTTGAAAGTTTATCCCGACGTTTCGAAATTTCGACAAACCTGGGGTTTGTCGAAATGTCGGCTATCATTTTCGTCAAATTTTTGACAAACATGAAAAATAAAAAAAAATCAAATTGTGGCCGACATAAAGAAAAGTGAGTTCGCGCCTGATTTATTGTGATAGTGTTTTGCTCTACTTGAGACAGTTTGTGGAGAACTAAGGACGATTTTCTTGGAAAAAATCAGAAAAAATTCAAGAAGATATCGCTAGGTTGAGGGTAGTCATTGTCTTTTTGCAGAATTCAGTTGTGAAGTCAGATTTGTAGTTCCAGGTTTGAAAATCATATTTTAAAGCAACATCTCATCGATTTCATTTTTAGAGGTTAGGGTTTTGAGAATTTCATGTCCAGATTTTGTTGTGTGGAATCACCATAAGATCACAACCGAGGAACAAATTCTTGTGACTGCAATTATGTGATCCATAACTCTATTGGTCATGTGGCACAGTTGTGCTATAACAAATACATGATGCATTCATGTGTGACCCAAGTTTAATGTGGCTATGTTGTGATAGAAATGGAGGCACTCATATAATGTAGTTAATTTAGGTTGTATAATGTAGGTGTCAATCATCATTGGGTGCATTAGGGTTGTCTCAAGTTTAACAGGTTAGGATGTAATTATAGCATGATCGAAGAGTGATTACCTCTTGCTGCAATAAAGAGCCTATAACTCTGGTTGATATGCAGAGTGGTTGTGTTATATCAATTATGTAGTGCATTCAAGCACAACCCATGTTTAATGGGCTATTCTAGAGAGTGATCAAGATTTTCTAAACCTTATGAATGTTACTGACATATATTTGCATAATCTGAAATTCCTTCAGAGGCTTTTGAAGTATCAATGTATCCTATATAGGGTTTAGAATGATTTCTTTTAATTAAAAAAATAAATAAATAATGTATTTCCTTGTAATTAGATAATGTGGAGATCTCCTAAATCTGCCCCAACACACTATCCTCTTTGGCACTATATTCATTACTCCAACTACTAGGGTTTTGCATGTGACATCTTTAATATCTTCATGACTGTGGCTTTTAAATAGATCTTAGTCTTTACTTTAATCCTTTTCATGGTAACCCTTGAGTTCCATAATCCACCTTCAATCTCTTCTAAGAACGTTGTCTTAAGCTAGACTGCATAGTATGCATATAAAGCAAGTCCTTCATACCTGCCATTGTTCCAAACCACCACTCATTGCCTTGCTTAAAATGTTGCCTCCATAAACACAATAGCATGTTTTAAAATCATGGTTTCCAGTGATTGACCATTAAGGTCACCACTTTCATCAAGATACAATGAGATTTTTGTCTTCAAACTCAAGGCATTATGCAAGATAACATTGTGAATTGTTTGTTGTGTATGATTTTGTTTTCTTGCATATTTACTGCTTTGCTAACTTCCTTTAAAACTGGGTATTGCACCCTCACCTACAATCTCAAATAGCTCACTCACTATCATAAGATTCCTTTCATGAGCATCCCCTTCTATAAAATCAAACTATGCCTATGGTATTTGCCTACTTACTATAGGGGACTCATTTGTTCATGGTATTTAGATTTTAAGATCCTTCAATACTTATTGGCCACTACTTCACAGTCCACAAAGGTATTATTCACTATTCTCCCATCTTTTATGAGTCTCAAAGCACTACTCAAACATGCAATCCACTACCTCCATTATACAATAATGGCTAAGAAGAAACATTGAACCTATGATTACCACTGTTACTTCATTTGGACAGTCATTCCCTGATTGCATTTTCCTTGTCTAACACTACCAAAAGCATTTGAAAAACCCTTAAAGTCAACAAGGGGGTAAGGAAACTC